>JASAMZ010014077.1:0-36028 GCA_030248115.1 Linhomoeus sp. GSCO2_2 | reverse complement strand
ACTGAAGGTTATTTGTGTCTGCAGACTTAGTGCTTCGGGAAACCCAAATGATTTATGCATCGTTGGATACCCCTGTCGGAGTGTGTTGGCGCGGTGCGTGTTTTGCCATAATCACGCAACACGCACTGGTTTGGGGTGCACATGAAAAATTCGAGGTTTTGTATAGGGTGGGCGATTTTGATAATTTTTACACCAGTTATAGGTGTCCTGATATCACATTTCAAATTTCAGCAAAATCGGTTCACCACAGCGTTAGTTATGGCCTGCCGCGTACACCTTACTTTGGCCCAAAATGGCCAAAATCGCCGAAATCGGCCAAAAAGGGTGCACTTTTTTAATAACTCAAGAAAGAAACAGCCAAATTTCTTCAACCTTTCTGTGTGTTAACTAGAATCAATTGTCTACACAATGGAACAAACCCATCTTATTCGGTTGCGGCACGCTCGAATGCGACTGAATCAAAGAGACCCTACTTTTGGAGGAAACGACACTTTTCGGCCAGCTGGACGGCCTCGATGCGCAATCGAGCTGAAAAGTGTCGTTTTCTCCAAAAGTAGGGTCTCTTTGATTGAGTCGCATTCGAGCGTGCCGCAACCGAATAAGATGGGGTTTGTTCCATTGTGTAGACAATTGATTCTAGTTAACACACAGAAAGCTTGAAGAAATTTGGCGTTTCTTTCTTGAGTTATTAAAAAAGTTCACCCTTTTTGGCCAATTTCGGCGATTTTGGCCATGTTTGGCCAAAGTAGGGTGTACGCGGCAGGCCATAACTAACGCTGTGGTGAACCGATTTTGCTGAAATTTGAAATGTGACATCAGGACACCTTGGGGTATAACTGGTGTAACCAGGCAAGTCGTCCGGGGGACGCAGTATACTCCACAAATTTGAACTCCTATGCACGGTGACTCCTCTGCTGTTGTGGCCTCCTGACACACCCAATCGCAAAAGTAGTGCCGAATTCGTGATCTACATCCCAAAGTACCCCAGAATCGACATACAACACCCCTAGTTTCCTACGGACTCTCAGAACCAAAATTCTGCACTTGGGGTACGGTAGCACGCAGATTGGTCACAGGTGTGATAAAAGCACATCTAAACGCTAAACGAATGCCAAATTCGTAATCAGCGCCCCCGAAAACCCCGAAATCGACTATAATATTGCGAAAGTCGACCAGACACCCAATATTCAAATGGACGCGGCAGGGTTACTGTAGCTCTGCAAATTTGTCAAAAACACTTTTCTGGACCACATTTCAACGTAGAATCGTTTAAAACCACTTTTGAACCGATTCGGCAACGTATTCGAGCGCTACAGACGCTGAAACGCGAAAAGCGCAATTTTCGACCCCGGAGTCGAAAAAGTTCCACCAAGATAACTTTTTTGTGTCTCAACCGATTTTCTCCGTTTATGGACGTCCTCATTCGATAGAGGACATCTGGGAAGGAGTACCAAAAGCGGTCTCGCGGCTCTAGCTGCTACCTATCGCGTACAGCAAACTGTCAAAGTCAGAGAATAGCGAAAAATCGCGAATTTTTCAAATTTGGCGCCAAAATGGGTCCCGCAGCGATCCAATTCATTTTTTCCACCCTCGGCCCTATCGAGTACTACAACATATCAAAAGATAGTATATACCATTATATGCAACTTTTTCGAGTTCTACCTTGCCTAATGCGTTTTTCAGTACTTTGAAAAAATAAATTTTTGAATTTCCCGCCAACGGGGTCCCTGAGCGTGACCCCGTTTGGTGTCCACCCTGCCCACCCACTAGGCCTACCCAACGCAAAAGACCGTTTGCCAATCGGCCGCTTCACGCGCGAGCTACATCCGTTGCAATTTTCTGCGTTTCGCGCACAAACGCTATATACTCCACACTTTTTTGTGGAGTATAAAAATTATCAAATCGCCCACCCTGTACAAAACCTCGAATTTGTCATGTGCGGCCCAAACCAGTGCGTTTTGCGTGAATATGGCAAAACACGCACCGCGCCAACACACTCCGACAGGGGTATCCAACGATGCATAAATCATTTGCGTTTCCCGAAGCACTAAGTCTGCTGACTCAAATAACCTTCAGTCTCTGCCTTTCTTGAACAGACTATAAGACATTGTTAATAACGAAGCTAATTGTACACAGCGCACAGCAGACCACCACAGCATTAATGTGCCGTCTGCCGTACGCAATGGCAGACTAATCGCTCTGACGCACTACACCGAAGAGCGAATATCTTACCCAGCATAACCACTGTCCGCAGTGGAATTTCCAGCAGAGGCGGCATCTGAGGATTCCTTCCCAAAGTAGTAAACTAGCGGAGAGGCTTCAGGGCCGTCCAGAATTAGAGCTGTAAACTGCGCACCGCAGCAGGCATCCAGGACGCTGGATTCGCTACCAACCTGCAGTAAATTGGAACTTGTTAAGCTCACTTAGACACACTTCCCGCTTTGCAACCTTGAATATCACTGGCGTAGGCGCACAGTCGACGTTGCCCACTTTCAGTTGGCCAGAAGCATTTGAGCCCCAGGCGTACAGCTGAAGGAGCGCTATGGTAGGTACAAACACTCCACACAACCCTTAGTCGTCGTGACAACTCTGCTGTCTCAACACAAACCTCTCAGCAATACGTAACTGAACGAAGAACGTATTGCTACGGAGTACGAATCTGAACGATCGAAGGTCGAATCATACAGCCGTTGCTCTGCGGTCCCGCCGGTCAGAGCCTTCCCAAAGCCGCTCCTTAGTGGAGAGAATTCACTTTGCCTCGGATAAGCTCGTGTCGAAAAGTGGGTACCCGGTTGTAAGTCCCAGGGTAGGAGCTCCCGCTTCGGGCAACTGTCTCTATATCAGAAGGATAACTGTGTATAGTAGTGGTCACATGGTTAATCTTAGATTGAGCCACTACTACCGCTTATATGAAGTGTTCTTTATCAAAACCACAACAGATCGCGACTTAAACGCATGCAATTCTACAAAGCCGAGAAGTCGCAATGTTAGATCTGCATTGATTGTGGAACTTTTGAACGGGCCGAATTTTAACAGCTCGCCTCCCTGCCCCGTGCCTACCACGAATTGAAGGATCTATGGTAGGTACTTTGGCGCTTCCTCTTCAGCGAACGTCTCTGCGCAGCTGGAGGAACTGAGCAAGCTCAAGAGCGACTTTCTCCGCCTGAAGACCCTGAAGAAGGGCCAGACTTACGCCGTTCTCAATCAGGCGGCCGATCTAGGCGCCGCCACTCGCGAAATCGAGGCCCTACTCAAGGAGCTGGAGTAGCGCAGAGAAACAGTGGATTGGGGACAAACATTCGCGTGCACTTCTTGTCTTTCTCCGTACTCTTGATCTACTTTTGTTAGACGCTCCGTCTTGTCAAGCAGTAGGGAACTGGGTTGTTGTTTGTGAAGGCGGGTTGTTACAATCACTGCGCGCTTCCACTGGGCCAATTAGCTTCCTCTGTGCACCCACCTGGGCTCGTTGCTGTTTCTCGGTTGCCGTTCCCGACGCGAGGAGTAAACTTGACGAGAAAGCGACGTGTGACGAACAGGTGTCGCTACACCGCGCCTTGGTCGAGTCGAGATGTCGAATGCCGTGAAGTGACGAATCGCGTCATCTAGACGCCGCCGGACATGATTGCGCGTTGACAGTAGTGGCGCCGACCGCTACCGAGGCCGATATTCGCAGCGCACAGTGACTCGTGAAGCGTCAGTTCAGTTACAGTTATTGGTAACTCCGGCTCTGTTTGGGTTACCGTACTCCACACGCCGTTACTCCAAGCAGGCGCTCCTTGTGGCTTCTTTCTACCGCGAGCGCTCCACCATGGACGGTGAGCGCGTGGCAGTGGTTGGGTCGGGCGTTGTCGGCCTCACCTCCGCTCTCTGTCTACTGGAGGAGAACCCCAAGAAGCGCGAAGTTACCGTATTCTCCGACAAAGACCCAGAAGACGTGACGTCCTTTGGGCCGCCGGGCATATTCCGCCCGGACACCATGTTCGACCAGTGGGTTTATTATCGTTGGACGCGCCTTTGGGGTACTGTAGAGTTCGTGGATTTGGAAGCGAGAGTAGCGACGTTGATTAGGAAGTGGTGTCTGCCCACCTACAAGCGACTGCTGGAGGTGTGCGCCGCCGAGCCCAAGAGCGGAATACAGTACCTGAGCGGCTACTTCTTCACGGACAACAAGGAGTTTTTGGACAAACAGGTGTGAGGAAATTTTTGCCGGATTTGAGGTTGGAATTTGTACAAATTGACCTTTGTCCAGGTGGACAAATTGATGGGAGCCGTACCCGACTGCCATGAGATTTCTGAAGCGGAGCACAAATTGTACCCAACCGCGCCCAGGTATGTTGTCATAAGGAAAAATTGCCGATTTTGAAGGTTTACGGGTTTCAAGTTTTGACCTTAGATATGGGCTCGGCTTCACTACCGTCACCTCTGAAGGGTGCCTTTACCTGCCGTGGCTTCGTGAAAGGTTGTGTGTCCTCTTGGTGCGTTTGGCTGAACTACAGTAACCCACCGCAAACTGCGTTTTAGACTGACGTCCCTGGGCTGTCGCTTCGTCAAGCGGAGAATCCAGTCGTTTGACGAGGTTTATTGGTTACTGTATCGCTTGTTATACTCCATTTTTGACTGTTTCTTACGTCACAGGTCTTTAAAGAGGGCTACTCGGTCGTCGTCAACGCTACCGGACTGGCCGCGAGGCAACTGGCGAACGATCCCGACGTCTACCCCATTCGGGGAGTCTTTCTCAAGGTGCCTTTTGCTTCCTTGAATCCCGTGGTAGCTAACGACCGATTCTCTCTTCTCGCTCAGGTCAAGGCGCCCTGGCTCAAACAGTTCGCCTATCAGGAATTCGACACCTACATCGTGCCCGGGTACAACCTGTGACCTTTGAAGATTCGAATTCGGCCGCCACCGTATCCCATATGCGTGGCAGGGTGGACTTCGTCTACCTGGGCGGCTTCAAGCAGGCGGGAAGGGAGGACCTGCGCATAACGGAGTTCGACGTCAGCGACATCTTCCGCCGCTGCTGCCGACTGGCGCCCAGTCTGAAGGTGCTCCCGGTTGGTGTGCTTATCTGGGAAGTATGTATGATCCCTTGACTTCAGCACGCGCAGTACCTGGGCGCCTGGGCGGGCATCCGGCCGGCGCGCAAGGGAGGCTTCCGACTGGAGATGGAGACGCGAACGGTCGATGGGAAGCAGTGCGCGGTGAGTATTGCTCTCGCTTCGCGCGTCGGTATAGGATACCAGCGTAATTGGGCGCGTGATCACGTCAAGTCTCAAGATGCCGATGCTGCTTCCAAGCTGCAGTAGCTCCTTTGCCGACGCGCGAGCGTTCATTCGAGTTATACTACGGTATGTATCTGTGTGTCTCAATTCAGCTTATACACAACTACGGACACGGCGGAAGCGGCTTCACCATGAGCTGGGGTTGCGCCCTGCAAGTCAGACAGTTGGTTGAGAAGGCAGCCTACCCATTCGCCAAACTGTGATACCGATTGACGGAGGACAATTGTTGTACTGATTCTGACGTCTGAGACCTTTCACAACTCGTGGAAGCTACTAAACCTAGACGGTGCTTTCAGTGGTGTTAATTGGGTAGCTTAGCTAGCTAGTCGTAGATTCGTGTAACACTTTAGACGGGTACAGTAATCCATCTGTGATATTGTGACTGTGAGGCTTCTTCCCCACTCGGTTCTGTTGGTATTAGCAGTGACCTATATCGGAGAATAGAATGGGAGTAGATGGACACTCGACTTCTGGCTTTTACGTGGAAGTGGTTGCCTGCCTTGGGTTATCGGTTACCTAGTATTGGTTACTGATGTACCTAAATGTGTTTCCTGATGTAGAGTACGGTACATGAAATGGCCAGTTCGTCGAACGCGACCACACTGCATGAGTCGGCGCTAGAAAATGTGAGAGACGAGACATTCGTAGGTGGAATCTTGAAGTGGTAAACAAATTATTTCTATCCGCTGATTTAGGCTTGCCGAAACTGCGAGCAGCTTCTGCAGCACTGGTAACCTCTTACCATGTTTTGTGACAAGTTATGGCTACTTATTACACATCGCGCCGTTTCAAGGGAAGCTCGTAAGGCCGAGTACAAGAAACTGCGCGCTCGCCTGGAGACGCTCCCTCACAAGTTGCACTACGACAACGTTCACGTACGCATTCTAGTTGAAGTTTGGATAGGAAGATGAGCTTTTGAGGCTTTCTTGTTGCTTGTGTAGTTTCCAAGCCTGCAGAGCACAACCATGTTTCAACGTATGCAGTGGTTTGCAGGTGAATTTCGGCCCCAGGGCATTCATGCCCGGCTGTCTGGTGAAGACCAACCATCTTCTGGTGTTGCTGGGAGACGACTACTTCGCCGAGCGCTCCGTCCACCAAGCGCTGGGAATCGTCGACAGACGCCTCGCAAGTGGGTTACTGTAACTGGGTTACAGTGGCACTCGAATTAGTCGACAGGTGCAAATTCGGGGTTTCAGTGGTGGAAGCGAAACTGGAGGAGGCGAAGAAGCAGAAGGCGGTACTCGAGGCGGCGTCCGCGGGATTGGGCAACGGCGAAGCGGAGCTTCGGCCGAACGCCGCCGGCCTGGTCGAGATCAAGGAGAGTGTACCGGCAGGCCACCAGACGCGTGGGACGAAGCGAGGCGCGTTTGTGATAGCTTGCGGGGCGCCTGTCTCTGCGCATTGGAAATGGAATACGGTCATAACAGCGCTCCCCTTCAGTAGCCCACGTGAGGAGAGCGAGCTTCCCGGAAACAGATGGCGCCGCCTCTGCCGCTTCTAGCGGCGCCAAGAGAGTGTCCTTCGCCGACGGAAGCTTGAGCACGTACGACGATGAACCGAAACAGCCTCGCTCGGCCACCGCTCCTCAGCGCCTGATCGAGAGGGGGCACTTGGAGTCCTTCGACGCTCTCATGCAGAGGCTGACGGAGCTGGAACTCCAGGAGGAGCAGGAGGAGGTGCGCCTTTGTGTTTCGCGTACCTATTATGTCGGCGACCCGAACGAGAGGTTACGGTAATTGGTAGGCACGCGAATAAGTAATCACTCCGGAGACCTGCGCTGATAGCGCAGTGTCGTGTGTGCAACCCACTCGTCTCTCGCAGGAGCGCAATCGACAAGCGGAGGCGTCCTCCATTCCACAAGACTCGAAGATAGTCGCCGCTCTCAGAGAGCTCTGGAAAGCTCCCAAGAAGGAGCCGCAACCGCCGCCGCCGCCTGCTGCTGTGGTAACGGAACTCATGTCCTCTTTGTTCAAACAATGATAATCGCGTAGTATTATGCCCATTCAGATCACGACGGAGCACCCGGAGTTTTCTTCGGCGCCCAAGTCGATCCTGAAGAACCGGGAGGAGCAGTCGCCGCTGGACCGAGCGGCGCTGGAGCGCGACCAACCGAGGAAGGTCGTCTCCGTTTCCGACCAGGTGTACTGTAGGTAGTAGTATGCGATGCGCTCTGCTGGGTGAATCCCCGATTAGCCGCCGAATTCAGGTGTTCAGCGGTCGAATAGCGGAGACGACTGAAGAAGCCCCTTCTGAGAAGGCGCCCCGACTACAGGTTTCTCCGCGTGACGACGAAAGCGGCAGTAATCGTGAATCGAGCGCGGCCGAAGCGAAGAGACCGGTCTCCCGGTTCAAACAACAGCGAATGAAGAAGGCGTGAAAACCAAGTGCTGGTTTGCGAACGCTTCACGCTCGCTGTAAGTCAGTGCTTTCAACAGATAGGACCAACTACTCGCTGCTCTGCAGTGCCAGAAGTGCCGTCCCGAGGTCGTCATCGATCACGGCTCGGCTCGCTCGAACACCGCATATTCGAATGGACAACCGTACGTCTTCAGCGTCGGCTTCTTGTGCCGCTTCTACAGCAAATAGAGAGAGGGGCACTTCTTACCGGCTATTCGACATTGTTGCGCTAACGATGAAACTGAATGTGATGACTGAAATGTGACATAGAGTGTTAGAAGAAGCGAACCAAGAAGAATTGCACACGACAAACAGACACGCATAAAGACACTGGCAGGCGGGAGATGGAGAAGTTGTACAGCAGCCGATTCATGACGAGACTCAGTGTTCTTTCAGTAGCACAATTATCGTATCCCGGACCAGCTTGTCAAGTTACGGTACCCAGAGGCAAACCACTACAGCAGCCGTGGTAGAGCGAAATTAGCTTCTGTCGACGATAGTGCCTCGTCTGGGTGCGTTGGCATCACCTACATATCATACACGCACGCTAGAGACCATCATCGGCACAATTCCCGTTCAATAGTACTGGAGCTTGCGGTCGTTGTTGCGTCCCGAGTGGCCGACGCTCTTGATCTTCTGCTTCCGGCTTCTCGTCTTGCTCTTGGTCTGCGCCGACAGGAAGGCGCGCTTCAGCTGCTTGCCCTTGCCCGAGACCTTCTGCGACGTGGCCGCGCGCGCCTTCGACGACGCTTCCAGGGCCGTCTTCTGCTGCTGCAGCGCCTGCGCCCCAACCAGCATCAGCTCGACCGACGGCTGAGGTGGCGCCTTCGTTGCAGAAGCCGTCTTCTTGGGTTTGATTGGTCGTAGACGCTTCGAGCGGCGAGGGCCGCCGCCAGTGGCGCCATTGGAGATTGGCTGAGAGGCGGTGTCCGCTGGCGAACCGTTCGTCTGTTCTAAAACGAAATGCACTTAGAAGTACACGGACGCTTTGTCAGTACATCTATGTCAGTAGTGTACTCTATGTACCGACAAGATCCATAGACAAACCGTGGACGAGAATCCAGTCGTCGTGGTCCGAATGGCGCTGCTCGTCCGTCTCCATCTTCTCTGCATTTTCGACTCCATTCTCGTGGTGAGCACTGCTGTCGCCGTTCTGCTGCGGCTCCTGCTGCTTCTTGGCGCCGAACAGGAAGTCGAACACGCCGCCGAACACCATGATGAGTCTTCGGTCGCTTCGTCAAGAATCTTTTGCTGAATTACGGCTTTTCAATGACCGTCGCCGACCCGTTATCTGGCGTCTACAGACAGACCTTTGTGCTATGTATGTTTGGTGGAGGGTAGCGCAGGGAAGCACACACACGACGGCGCCGCTCGACAACAAATGCAGAAGAGGCCGGCGACGACACAACAGACGCGCGCGCGCCCGATGCCCCTCTCAAAGGCTACCACAACTGCTATTACTACTGCGGACATTCATAGAGAGGGGTAGTCGCCGCTACACAAGTGAGAGGGGTGGGTAGCGTAATACGGAACCGAATCCACCCCCCCCCCCCCCCCCCTATCGTGTGACCCTCGCAGCTACAGAGCCCCTCTAAGGACCAACGCCGATTTTCCGCGACGACTAAGGAAGTCGTTGCCGCCTAATGGAGAGCAACGGTACAGATGTCATTGGCTCGCACGCACGCCATCCATCCTCGGCGCAGGCGCGGATCTCAATTTGCACCGCCGTCGGCGCAGTGACCGACCGCTGACCACAAGAAAATCGATGGACACCCGACAACGGCGACGACGACGACCGCAGCGAAGAAAAAGACGAGCCGAACGACGCGATGCGACATCGGCGAACGACGAGTATGCCGCACTTACACACTGGCCTTGTGACGAGAATTGCGCAACGTTGCGTTCTCAAAACAATTCGGCACGTACCTATGTGCATACACAGCACAGCGAATAAGAGACAGCTCTACGTACGTGCACGTACATACGTATGGACAACAGCGTACATATGGTACTGCTCGCGCAGTGCAAAAGCAGGCAACGAACAATCGCGAAGAAGCAGTTGAACATTCGGCTCTCAGATCGCTGGAATCGGCGAATCACAAGTCTCACAGCGACGGAGTCTATCACGACTTCTTCAGCGTCTTCTTGATGAGCGCCATTCTCTGCCGATGAGCCTCTGAAGGCAGATGACGCTTCCGGGCGGCGGGCACTGACGACGACTCAGAGACGGAGGACAGGCCGGGAATCCAGATGTTGTGCTGGTTCTCTGAAGTCGAGATGAAGAGTGCTGCAGAGCGAGCTTCAAGCCTTCATGCTCCGTCGTCTCCCTACCCAAGACGAACTGGACGTCCTTCAAGGCGAGCTCGTCGGCGCCCCTGTGCTTGGCCAGCTTGCAGGCGTCCCCAACGACGCTGTCCACAAAGTCGTCGACGATGCGCAGCAGCGCCTCCTTCACGTCGACGTCCAGTTGCTCGTGCGGATCCACTTCCTTCACCAGGTCGTCCAGACGCCTGCGGTCCAGCAGCAGCTGGAAGGGAGACGACGAGCGTCGATGGAAGCGGAAGCGACGACTCATGGTTGCGTGTTGCGCATGAACCTTTTCGACTTCGCCGGCCGCCGGCAGGTTCGCAGAAGAGGAGGACGAGGTGCCGCCGTAGCCGATGGCCTTCTTGATCTGCGCGCTGACGCTGCTGCTGTTCGTCTGCTGGGGCGGAGGCTGGCTCGAGCTAGACGCTGGCGGCGCTCCGAAGTTAGGCGAGGGCGTCGGCCGGGAAACCGACTGCTGCGGCACGGGGAACGGAGAAGCCATCGACGAGTTCGCCTGATGCGGCTGCGGCTGGTAGACAGCCGGGGGAGCCACTGAAAGTCGATATTCAGATTGCAGAGCTTGTCACAGAAAGGGTCGGAAGATACGACTGCAGTTTTACCATTGCCGGCCATCCCGTAGTCCTGTCTTGGAGGCTGCTGCTGCTGCACGTAGACTGTCGTGGAAGCCGCGGGCTGCGGATAAGGAACTTGCTGATGCATTGGCGCGGCCGACGTCGTCGCTGGCCCTTGATAGAACGCTTGCTGTTGCTGATGCTGCTGTGGCGAAGGAGCGCCTGCAAAACGGGCCGCTGCCATGTAGTCGGCCGACGGCGGCGGCTGCTGTTGCGGCGCCTGCGGTGCTACGCCCATCCCATAGGGCACCGCAGGTGGCGCCGGCCCCCTGTAGGGGAAAGGCGCCTGCTGGGGCTGTGGCTGTTGATAAGGCGGCCTCTGCTGTTGCGCCATTTGCGCCTGCTGATAGCGCGCAAACCTGCAAAGAAACACAGAGGCGGAAATCAGACACAGTGGCGGCGAGCGTTCAATTCAACTCTGCAAGCTAGGCTCTCTACCATGCAAGCTACAGTGTGGTACGGCTGTGCGCGCAGTTGTGCTTGACTCGCTGACTGAAGTCAAATTTAACAAGTCAGGAAAGCGAACTGTAGGGGCCTGCGAAAAGAAACAGACAGCAACAGAAACAGACGCAGGACAAACGATGGGACAGTCAAAGCAAAACGAACGCCCAAACAATGTATACGACAAGAACCAAGACATCTCGTTCTCACCGCTGGTCCCCAAACATAGGTAGAGCGCGGTCTAAACAAAGGGTTGACAAACTCAAATGGCCAACAAAGAACGAAAACGAGTCCAACTCTCTCGATTTCCCGTTTGGTTATCAGGTATCACACGGTTACTGTAATAAAATCTATATATTCAAAAGCCGCCGTAACAAATTTCTTTCACAAAACTTACAACTACAAAGCATACACATCGGAACAAAGCATCTTTCAGGTTCTTGTAAGCCTTCAGAAGTCCGCAGACTCGTCAGCACACTTCGCAGAACAGAGTTCTTTACTTCCATTACGGTAACACACTTCAAGCATCAACGAATGAGATCGCGAGAAGGGAATACGAGAGATCGAACGAGCGAAACGAGACAGCAGCGAGTATTTTGGTCGTAGCAGGCGGTCATAGAATCGCCGTACTATTAGGGAGATTCACAGCCTGGGGGAGCGGGTCGGCAAATCAAAGGCGGAGCTTGCTTCTACTCGACTCCGAGGATTCCAAAGTCACTTTCACAGCCATGTATCAAACAAAACAGGCGGCGGCAGAAGCAGCCCCTCGATCTGAAGCACTTCAGACGACCTTCTTGAAGAGGAGCACTTGGACGAAGGTGAGCAGCTCCAGCAGAGCCGGAGGCACCGAGCAGAAGGCCAGGATCCACCAGTAGCGCTGGCAGTCCCACTCGTCCCACACGAACAGCGCCAGCGCCACACAGGCCACGCTGTGGCAGAAGGTCGCTGCATAAGATAGGTTGTGGTATGTATTGGCGCTATCATCGACTTATTCACAGCCAAAGAATAAGAAGCCATTCACTCGTTCCACGCACAGAGCAGCAGCGCAGTGGAGTGGAAGGTGGAGACGCCACCGAAGAAGCCGAAGAGCTCAAGGGCGAAGCAGAACCATGAGACGACGATGGCAGCTACGAACCTGTCACAGAGTAGAGCAGTAGAACATACTTCGTCAGGAATATTCTATTATAGCATCAGACGCTCACTCGACATTTCTGTCGTCTCTCAACTCTTGCCAGACGCTCTCCTCGGTTCTGGAGCGCAAAGGCAGACAGGCAAGCAGATTGGCCTCCTGAAGGACAAGCGCACGAGGTCTCTCAAGAGTCAAACATATATGCTCGACTCTTCGAGACTGGTAGTGCACACCCACCCTCGACCAGAATATAGAGACAGTGACGATGAGGTGAGCGAGCAACGTGGAAAATCGCGCCGGCACCAGTCCATGAACCGTCATGATCGCTGGCAGAACGTTGATTTCCCTGTCGTTCCAACGACAGCATCGAACAATTCAGAATCAAACAGCAACAGCTCAGTCACGAAGTCTTGTCAAGAAGGCTTATCGGATAGTGAATCGGATTACGGTGGCACTGCAGTTTATGTGCAAATTCGCATGCATTTGTCAACAAAACCCTGCCATTCCGTTTGGGACCATGCCGGCTCAATAGCGATACGAATCGCCACCACTGGAGCACGTGACATCAGTGGCCGTTTCCGCAATTCTCAATTACCAGCAACTAACTAAGCTAGAGAATGGTTGAAGACGATCATTGCTGAGATTGAATTGAACAACAACACGGAAACATGTCGTTTGATTGATGTTCCCTTGTAGCAGAAATCTCTGACGTTGGCAAGCCAAGGCTAATACGTAGGACGCAGAATCCATAGAAAGTCAGCCGTTTGATTTATGGGAAGCAAAGCGTCTGACTTGTCAGCTGGTCGAAACTGTGGCGTTGTTCTACCACTTAGAGCGGTTCTAGAATTGCAGACGGAGCAAACGCAGAGGTGTCATTACACAGCGCGCTATGCACCCAAGACGCGACTCGGTTGAAAACCAGAGGTGAGAACTGCCGGCGCTGGCTCGACCGCGCGCAGAAAAAGCGACAAAACAAACTCTGCCTTGTGATAACTCGAGATTACACTGTCTCTGGCCGCGCGATGGACCTCTATAAACGGCTGGAAGACTTCTGCGATTGGTGCGACGCGGCGCTGCGCCGACTGGCCCGCCTAGACAAGATCGGAGAGGCGAACGTGCGGTTTCGGGGTTTCGCGGTGCGGAGCTGTCACATTCTTCCCATCGCAAAACTCGCCCCTTCTCAAATAGATCTCGAGTGCGAAAACCGAACTGGCGTCGCTCCGAAGTGAGGCTGCCGAACGAGCGGAGGAGTGGGTCGTTAGCTACCACGGGATTCAAGGAAGCAAAAGGCACCCCCCTAAGAAAGACTCCCCGAATGGGGTAGACGTCGGGATCGTTCGCCAGTTGCCTCGCAGCCAGTCCGGTAGCGTTGACGACGACGAAGATAGCCCTCTTTAAAGACCTGTGACGTAAGAAACAGTCTAAAAATGGAGTATAACAAGCGATACGGTGAGCCAATAAACCTCGTCAAACGACTGGATTCTCCGCTTGACGAAGCGACAGCCCAGGGACGTCAGTCTAAAACGCAGTTTGCGGTGGGTTACTGTGATTCAAGCCGAACGCACAAAGAGGACACACAACCTTTCACGAAGCCACGGCAGGTAAAGGCACCCTTCAGAGGTGACGGTAGTGAAGCCGAGGCCCATATCTAAGGTCAAAACTTGAAACCCGTAAACCTTCTAAAATCGGCCAATTTTTCTCTTATGACAACATACCTGGGCGCGGTTGAGGTGCAATTTTGTGCTCCACTTCAGAAATCTCATGGCAGTCAGGTACGGCTCCCATCAATTTGTCCACCTGGACAAAGGTCAAGGCCTGTACAAATTCCAACTCTCTTCGAAATCCGGCAAAAAGTCCTCAGCACCTGTTTGTCCAACTTTTCCTTGTTGTCCGTGAAGAAGTAGCCGCTCAGGTACTGTATTCCGCTCTTGGGCTCGGCGGCACACACCTCCAGCAGTCGCTTGTAGGTGGGCAGACACCACTTCCTAATCAACGTCGCTACTCTCGCTTCCAAATCCACGAACTCTACAGTACCCCAAAGGCGCGTCCAACGATAAGATAAACCCACTGGTCGAACATGGTGTCCGGGCGGAATATGCCCGGGGGGCCAAAGGAGGACGTCACGTCTTCTGGGTCTTTGTCGGAGAATACGGTAACTTCGCGCTTCTTCGGGGTTCTCCTCCAGTAGACCGAGAGCGGAGGTGGAGGCCAGCGACGCCCGACCCAACCACTGCCACGCGCTCACCGTCCATGGTGGAGCGCTCGCGGTAGAAAGAAGCCACAAGGAGCGCCTGCTTGGAGTAACGGCGTGTGGAGTCACGGTAACCCAAACCAAAAGCCGGAGTTCCAATCAAAACTGTAACTGAACTGACGCTTCACGAGTCACTGTGCGCTGCGACATATCGGCCTCGGTAGCGGTCGGCGCCACTACTGTCGACGGAGCGCAATCATGCGCAGTCCGGGAAAGAGATCGACGCGATTCGTCACTTCACGGCATTCGACATCTCGACTCGACCAAGGCGCGGTGTAGCGACACCTGTTCGTCACACGTCGCTTTCTCGTCAAGTTTACTCCTCGCGTCGGGAACGGCAACCGAGAAACAGCAACGAGCCCAGGTGGGTGCACAGAGGAAGCTAATTGGCCCAGTGGAAGCGCGCAGTGATTGTAACAACCCGCCTTCACAAACAACAACCCAGTTCCCTACTGCTTGACAAGACGGAGCGTCTAACAAAAGTAGATCAAGAGTACGGAGAAAGACAAGAAGTGCACGCGAATGTTTGTCCCCAATCCACTGTTTCTCTGCGCTACTCCAGCTCCTTGAGTAGGGCCTCGATTTCGCGAGTGGCGGCGCCTAGATCGGCCGCCTGATTGAGAACGGCGTAAGTCTGGCCCTTCTTCAGGGTCTTCAGGCGGAGAAAGTCGCTCTTGAGCTTGCTCAGTTCCTCCAGCTGCGCAGAGACGTTCGCTGAAGAGGAAGCGCCAAAGTACCTACCATAGATCCTTCAATTCGTGGTAGGCACGGGGCAGGGAGGCGAGCTGTTAAAATTCGGCCCGTTCAAAAGTTCCACAATCAATGCAGATCTAACATTGCGACTTCTCGGCTTTGTAGAATTGCATGGTTTCAGTCGCGATCTGTTGTGGTTTTGATAAAGAACACTTCATATAAGCGGTCGTAGTCGGCTCAATCTAAGATTAACCATGTGACCACTACTATACACAGTTATCCTTCTGATCTAGAGACAGTTGCCCGAAGCGGGAGCTTATACCCTGGGACTTACAACCGGGTACCCACTTTTCGACACGAGCTTATCCGAGGCGAAGTGAATTCTCTCCACTAGAGCGGCTTTGGGAAGGCTCTGACCGGCGGGACCGCAGAGCAACCTGTATGATTCGACCTTCGATCGTTCGATTTGCATACTACAGTGGTCTCCACAACAGGACGCACGTCCTTAGTGTGCGCAGTAGGCGAGGTAGGTTCTTGAGCAGGGCGCGACGCTCCTCCTTGACAGGGTCCCTCTGCTGCATCTCCAGCTGCTTCGCCGCCTGCTTGGCGCGGATCTGAGAGCGAAGATGGAACTTCAACTGGCCAGCTACTGGGTTTCTTCGCCGGCGGCGGGAAACAAGCCGCATCCGGCAATTGCGGCCGATATTCGCAAAGCAGTCCCCTCTGTACGGCACACTACCTCCGTTGAGTACGGTAGCGGCCCCACCTTCTGGTACAGGGAATTGGAGACGCCCTGCAGGCCTGTCGGCTTCTTGGGCGAGGGAGGCAGCTTGTTGAGATCCACGGGAGATTCCTTGCGCTCGGAAGGCGCCTGACGCAGCCTTTCCAGCGCCTGGAAGAGGGAGGGTAGCTCAGGTACACGAACTGCACCGCAAGAACTGATGTAGACACACGCGAAAAAGTGACAATTTTGTGTCGCTACGAAGCACCTTTTCAGGAAGAGCGCCTTTGGGGGAGATCGCCAGCCACTCCTTGGCCGATAGAACTCTTTCCGCCTTCGGTTTCGGCAGATCCGCTTCCTCTACCGGTGGAACTTTGGCCAAATCGAATCTGGGATACCAGCCGACGCGCTTGTAGGCGGGACACCGCTCGTCCGAGACGCCCAGGGAAGCTAGGAATTCCTGGGGAGACAAAAGAGAAACGATCTTGTCGCGTCACATTCGTTGCGCCCGTAGAAAGACGAACGCTTACACACCCACTTGCAAAACAGGAAAACTTCTGCACTCCAAGGCAATTACCGTCTGAGCGACAACAAGGTCGCTAGAAGAAGGTACCGTTTCGTGCTTCCTGACGATCTTCAACAGGTTGGCGAGGAAGATCTTCCTCCTGAGAAACTGCCTGTCGCCCGTCAGCTTCTTGGGCTCTTCCGCCACCGATTCCGGTCTCGGCTTCTGCGGCGAGGTTGGAGGATGAAGCGCCAGCTTGATCGGCGTCTTCTTCATGGGCGACTTGCGCGTCAGAATAGGGGGCAGCTTCAGAGGGGAGAAACGGAGCTTCGTGGGCGTCGTTATAGGAGGCGACGCTGCGACGGAAGCTTTGGAAGGGGAAGCGTCGCGCACGACGCGCACGTTGTAGTCGATGAGGTCTGGAATGGTAGGACCGCCGGAATCTACAACGTTGGCTTATCTCAAAAGGCACACTGCAGCGCAGCGCACCCGTCTCCAAATTAGGCGTCAGCACGAGCGCAGTGTTGGTGTCCTTGAGCCGGTGACCGAACAGCTCCTTGGCAGGCACGAGGCGATAGTGGTAGGCGTTCGGGTAGACCGTCTTCATCTGGCCCACGTGAGAGCGCTTGAAGTTCCTGAAGCGCAACGAGTATGCAAGCAACGTGCAGCGATCGACAGCGCAGTTCAGTCACAGACAGTGTCCATCTGTTGCGGACTTTGGGCTCTAACAGGCTAGCGCATAATTTTAGTAATAACTTCTCGCGCCCGACCTCTTGACATCGGGCTGGACGGCGGCCTTGAGCTTGTCGAAGGTGACGGTCTCCTGCCGACTGTGCAGACTGGCGACCACGGCCTCCATGGAGCGAAAGAAGTCGACCAGCAGCTGGTAGGAGGGCGGCAGCGGCAGACGCGACGACTGCGACTCGTCGCCGTCCACGCTGACCGTCAGGCGCCGACTCAGGCGCAACTTGTCCCACAGGTGGGCATGCTTGAAGGCGCACGAGCCTTCGGGAACGTCCGCCTCTTCCTCTTCGTCCAAGACACTGAAATCGACAGCGGTTGCGCGCGTCCGAACTTCAGAAGACGAAAGCGGCTGTAGCCAGACGGCTATTTTGCTGACGAACCCAGTCTCATCCACCCGCTGGTTGGGCTTCAGAGGGCTCTTGGTGGGTGACAGCCGCTGCTTGACCCTTTCTTGGTCCACCAAGTCGCTCTCCTTCCTCTGCCGCTCGTACTCGGCGATGTCTCGATTCTTCTCCGCCAGGCGGGCCCTCAGCTCGGTCAGATTGCGCACTTTGCTCAGCTTCGCCTTCGACAACTGATTCGGCTTCGGCTGCTGAAGCGCAGAGGACGACTCAGGCTTCGGCTCGGGAGTCGCGGTTGGTTCCAGCTTCGACCGCGCGTCGTCTTCCGCGTCTGGTGCGTGAGCCTCTTCGGATGAGAAGTCCAGCTTGACTTTGCACTTCCTGCCGCTGCCGCTGCCGGCGCCATTCTCGGCGGAGGATGAAGACGACGACGTCGTCACTTGATCGAACACTAAATCTTGCGAGCTTCGCTCTTGGCGAACAATAGCCGCCTTCTTTCGCCGAAGACTAGGTGTGGGCCCCGCGTGAAGAACCTCTGGGGTCGCTGGGACCTAAAACTAAACGTCACCTAAGCTGACAAAAGAAGCAAAACGTAGGCAGTGCAGTATTGATTGAAAGTCATTCACAATTTCGCACCGTGATCGTCGGCGTGGAGATCTTTCCCTCATTTTCGACAACTTCATCAACTGTAGCGACAGCGGAACAATTTGTGTCGAGCATCTGACGTCTCTTCTTTCGACTGGGCGACGACGACGGAGACACACGCCGCTTTTTCGATGGGAAAAACTCCGAAATTTTCTTGTTGTCGATGGCATCTTCGGACGCCGTCGCCACCGCTATTTTCGTTCGGCGGCCGCGTCGACTTCGGGTGGCCATGTTCAGGCTTGGAATGCAGAAAGGATTGACCAACGTATGCCTGGCCTTGCTAGGCGATTGAGCGAGTCCCCGGACTTGTGAATCTTCGTCCTTCGAAGCATTAGCACGAACTCACTCCCATAATTCAAATCGGTGGCACCGATTAGTTACCAAGAAAAACAGCAGCTCAGTAGCATACTGTCACTATCCTATTCAATCTTTCGACTGCTGTAGTGCACATATAAATGCCCTCTTCTTCGTTCTACCTACGACATTATAATACCACCCACAACGTTCGCTGTTCGCTTCTCGCGACGGCCGCATTCCGACTTCCTCATCCCCAGCGGGGACTATGCGTTGAGGTTTACTGTACCATACGTGGGTGGAATATTGAATCCGTTATGTGAACACTGCAATGAACTGTATCCTTGAACCGTTTTCGAAATCTAAATTTCAAATCGACCACTACCGTACCTTTAATGAAATTTGAATCTGTGTTATAAGTAGAGTATTACAGCGGCAGTTGTTCTTGAATACTGCGTCTAATGTACCACTTTGCACGACACGACTCGTCTAAGTAAGTGTGTACGCGCACTACTAACGTTTTTATACTCCACAAAAAAGTGTGGAGTATATAGCGTTTGTGCGCGAAACGCAGTAATTTGGACCGGATGGGGTTCGCGCGTGCAGCGGCCGATTTGCAAACGGTCTTTTGCGTTGGGTAGGCCTAGTAAGTGGGCAGGGTGGACACCAAACGGGGTCACGCTCCGGGACCCCGTTGGCGGGAAATTCAAAAATTTAAATTTTCAAAGTACTGGAAAATGGGTTAAACAAGGTAGAACTCGAAAAAGTAGCATATAATGGTATATACTATCTTTTGATATGTTGTAGCACTCGATAGGGCCGAGGGTGGAAAAAAAGAATTGGATCGCTGCGAGACCCATTTTGGCGCCAAATTTGAAAAATTCGCGAATTTTGGCCCCGGGTCGACTTTGACGGGCTGTTGTGCGAGCTAGGTAGCAGCTAGAGCGGCGAGACCACTCTTGGTGCTCCTTCCCAGATGTCCTCTATCGAATGAGCCATGAACGGAGAAAATCGGGCGAAACACAAAAAACTTTCTTACACTGCGACTTTTTCGACTCCGGGGTCGAAAATTGCGATTTTCGCGTTTCGGCGTCTGTAGCGCTCGAATGCGTCGCCGAATCGTTCCAAAAGCGGTTTCAAGCGATTCTACGCTTAAATTTGGTCTAAAAAAGTGGTTGTGAAATATTTTCGGAGCTACAGTACCCCTGCCGCGTCAGTTTGAATTTTGGGCGTCGAGTCGACTCTGGCAATATTATACTCGATTTCGGGGTTTGCGGGATCGCTGATTACGAATATGGCATTCGTTTATCGTTTTGGTGATGTTTGAACGTATCTATGACAAATTTGCATTATACCATATGCCAAGTGCAGAATTTCAGTTCCTGGAGTCCACAGGAAGTTAGGGGTGTTGTATGTCGATTCTCGGGTATTCTGGGATGTAGATCACGAATTCGGCATTAGTTTTGCGATTGGGGGTGTCAGGAGGCCACAACAGGAGAGGAGTCACCGTGCGTAGGAGTTCAAATTTGTGGAGTATACTGCGTCCCCCGGACGACTTGCCTGGTCAACGTGGCGATTTCGAACTCTCGTCTACACTCGGGTTTTTCTCCGTCATGACATCTGTGGCAGTCATCACTTCTTGTGCGCCAGACAGGACAGAACGAGCAGCCTCCGCGCGATCATTTTGGCTTCTGTCCTCCGCCACCAGCGCCTCTGCCACGTCGTACGAAACGTCGACGTATGGGTGGTGGGGGAACCGTCGGCGTCGCCCGACGGCGCCACGCCGCCACCGATCGCCAGTTGATACGTAGTGCCATGATTCCTCGCTGGGCTGGAAGAAAGGACCCGCTATGCATTTACTAAACTGGAGTAGGAGCTCTTACACCCACTTTGTTTCATCACTGCAAGCGGGACACTCGCCCTGCGATGTGACAAAATTTGCTGGCCCAGTCAGCGGCCATCATCAGCAACGTCATCGCCAGCAGCAGACGGAACCACTCCAGGCAGATAATACCGTAGGTTCTGCTCACGTGACCCAAGACGACTCTGCGGGTTGTGGCGACAGCGAACATGCTAAGCGCCAGAACGCCATTGACGAGGTATAGCGTCGATGAGGAAGAAACAGCTGGACGATTCCCGCCCACCGGTTTTCGATGTAGAACGTTAGTGAAACGGCAAGCAGAAGAACCGTCAAGGAGACGATGCCCGTCAGCCAAACCAGTAGACGAAGGAAGGCGCCCCACCAGGCTACCAGGGAGTAGAGGATTGCCGCCGCTCGCAACATGTTGTGTCTGCACTTTGGACAGAACCTTGTCTGGCTGCATACGTTCACCATCGTCATCATCTCGTAGACGCAGTTGGCCTTGGCAGTGACTTCGTCGGCGCCTGGAAAGGGCCGATTGACGAAGAGGCTTTTATGACGGTGCGACGCCAGGGTCTGCTATCGCGAAGGCTCGCCTCGTTGGTCTCGACTTCCGTCGTCGTCGTCGTCGTCGTCGTCGTCGTCGTCGTCGTCGTCGTCGTCGTCGTCGTCGTCGTCGTCGTCGTCGTCGTCGTCGTCGTCGTCGTCGTCGTCGTCGTCGTCGTCGTCGTCGTCGTCGTCGTCGTCGTCGTCGTCGTCGTCGTCGTCGTCGTCGTCGTCGTTGTTGTTGTTGTTGTTGTTGTTGTTGTTGTTGTTGTTGTTGTTGTTGTTGTTGTTGTTGTTGTTGTTGTTGTTGTTGTTGTTGTTGTTGTTGTTGTTGTTGTTGTTGTTGTTGTTGTTGTTGTTGTTGTTGTTGTTGTTGTTGTTGTTGTTGTTGTTGTTGTTGTTGTTGTTGTTGTTGTTGTTGTTGTTGTTGTTGTTGTTGTTGTTGTTGTTGTTGTTGTTGTTGTTGTTGTCGTTGTCGTTGTTGTTGTTGTTGTTGTTGTTGTTGTTGTTGTTGTTGTTGTTGTTGTTGTTGTTGTTGTTGTTGTTGTTGTTGTTGTTGTTGTTGTTGTTGTTGTTGTTGTTGTTGTTGTTGTTGTTGTTGTTGTTGTTGTTGTTGTTGTTGTTGTTGTTGTTGTTGTTGTTGTTGTTGTTGTTGTTGTTGTTGTCGTCGTCGTCGTCGTCGTCGTCGTCGTCGTCGTCGTCGTCGTCGTCGTCGTCGTCGTCGTCGTCGTCGTCGTCGTCGTCGTCGTCGTCGTCGTCGTCGTCGTCGTCGTCGTCGTCGTCGTCGTCGTCGTCGTCGTCGTCGTCGTCCGAGCAAAATTGAACCTGGTACTACAGTGTGGTGCGCTCCCTTCAATTCAGCAAATCGAACTGGGTCGTCTATGACAAGTAGCGCTTCCACGGACCGACAAACGTCTGGATATCACAAAGGCACACAAGCACAAGCGAGAAGTGCGAGCAACGAGCGTGGGAGTGAAGCGAAGACTAGCCGAATATGACATAAACACGATAATCAAGAAAGAATCGGGCCTAGAATTCTGTCACGGAACTCTGAATCAGACTGGAATGTGTGGGATCGGGATGTACAGCAAACTTGTACCGTTCACTCCGGTGCGATGGCGTGACTCAATTTACCTGTTTGTCAGTGACTCTTATGAACTACCAGCTTAGTTCAAGGTCAAAAGACACTCTCGGTGGTGCCCGTGTCTGCGGCTAGCAAAGGCGTGACTTCTGCCAAAGCTGAAGCGGACGGATCCTTCATGTACTCAAGATTTGTAAGTGCGAGAGGCGCCTTCTCGCTCGTCGGCGGCGCGAGATCATTGTAGTACGTCTGCTGCGGCTTCGCGTCCGCTGAAACGGAAACGGGTTTGGCAGAACCAACGGGATGCGATCACAAATCGTAATGTTCCTTACCCCCTTTTCTCTCCTCCAAAACCGAGAGGTAGGCGTGGAGAGGCGGCGTCATCTTTCTATCGGACGCGGCAGCGCCGTCGTCGTCGTCGTCGCCGATCACGACCGTCTGGCGCGCGTCCGGCAGCAGGTAGTTGTCGTCGTCAGCCAAGACGGTGCGCCGACTGCGATTGGCCGTCGACGACGCCGCCGACTCCTCCGAGTCGTCTTCCGGCTGCGTCTGCAGCTGTCCCCGACCGAACTTGACGAAGGGGTCGCTCTGGTAGCGGCTGGAGCCGGTGGACAGGTGCCTCCTCTGCTTGTCCACCACGCGAGCCGGCCCAGACGACGGGCCCTATGGAAAGAGGGTTACTTTACGTTATCGAGGTAACTCCGCTGAGATCACAGAGGATATCGACTACCGACCGGCGAGTTGTCCTCTCCGAGCAGTAGCCCCGACGTGGACGGCAGGAACTCCGAATGCCGGTTGGCACAGGCCGAATCGGCGAAGTAGTCGAGTTGGCACTCGCTGAGGTCTTCTAGGTCGAGAATCATGTCGCGCATCAGCTCGTGCTGATCCCCCGGAGCGAAGGAAGGCAGACGCTTCAGCTTGTCGTTCTGAAGGAAGACAATGTGTTGTGTGTGGGACGGATGCGCAAGATGAACTCCAAGAGCTTCAAGACGGCTAAAAAGCACCTCGATGACGACGTATCGCGGCGGGTCGGCCAAGAATTCGCCGAACCTCTGTTGCAACTCCTTGAAGGTTGGACGACTGTCCGCGTCGACCATCCAGCCTGTGTATTCGTTCGGTATTCTTGATTCCATAACGACCACTTACAAAAGCAAGACTATTCTCCAATGCTACTCACATTTGATCAGGACCATGTAGACTTCGAGGGTGCAGCTCGAGGGCTGGCGAAGACGACCGCCCGCGTCGAGGTAATCGGCGATCATGTGCACGTGCAGCTTGTCCGGGTACTCGTAGGGCTTCTCGCCTGAACGGTTGGAGTTTATATGTAGTTGGTTTGGGGTTTGAGATCTTCCCGGTGTTGTAAGAGACGCTGTCCGAGAGGATCGACCCTCGAGTGGACACGAATTTTCGACCTTTCTCGATTTTGCTGATTTTTGGATATGTTAAAGTAGAAATAATTCTAAGCTATCTAGTTTTTATCCCAGGTCGCTGCGACCTTCCTAGCGTGAGATACAGGGCGTCAAAGTTGACCTACTTGACGAAATTTTAGCTGTCCAAACGACGAAAGCTGAAATCGATATAACTCGCGTTAGGCACTACGCAACGGGCTGATTTTTTAACACCCATTAGAGAATAAGTTCCGCACCAAACGTTGCCAATCTGGTAAGAATTGCTCCTGTGTTGCACAAGCAGCATCGAAAAGTTCGCTGCCGTCGCCGCGGTCGGAAAATTTCAATTTTGCGTTTTTTGCCCCATTTATGCATAGAATCGGTCCGTGTCACACGCAATTCTTTTTTTAAGTTAAAGCCCTATCAAATACCTTTCGATTGCGACAGGAACGAAAAAAATCGGGTGACACCCATTTTGGCAATATGCGCTCGAATGAGCCGAGTTTATCCCATTCTGGCAATTCCAGAGCACAAGGCACCTGAGACGGAAATCGTCATATCTTACGGTAGTGTGGGTCAAATGACCTGATTTTTTCACAAGTTGTGAAGAAGATGTGCACCTCTAAACTACCCCAGTTTCAAATGAGTCACTTGCGTGAAGCTGACACAGCGACAAAAACTCCGTCGATGACAGTGAACTCAATACTTCTGATATTGGGTTTGGCTACACAAATTTCAAAGCTTTGTAGCAGTCGAACAAAGGATAATTCGGCGGTGGTATAGTTGAGTAAAATACTTCTACAGGGTGGGCCAAAAAAAGTGAGACCCCTAACTTTGCGGCCGCCGTTCTCAAGCATGACTGCACCGATTGACTTCAAATTTGGTGACAACACACTACAGGGTGTTGTTGATCGTCGGTACAAATTTCAACCAATTCTGTGCATCTCACGCCAAATGGCAGCTACGCGCGCAACACCATGCCGAAAATTGGGTGCGGACGGCGAAGAGGAGGATGGCGGCAAATTCTGAGATCATGGATTCGGGCTGTTCGATGGGGCCGCCACCCTGGTCGACCACTTGCTGCAAGCGGGGGCCGAAACCGGTAGATCGAATTGTCCGTTAACCTCATAACTCTTGCACAATCACATCCTTCAGATGCCACACGCTGGTAATGGGGTGACGGTAGACATCCGTAGACTCCACAGTGTATTCGTTATCTCTCAGATTTTTTAGACAGTGTAATGTTTGATAGTCACACGTTGTCCCACACCGTCTAACGAACTGCATTCCGATCACTATCTTACGGATGACGACTCACATGGCCATCCTCCTCTTCGCCGTCCGCACCCAATTTTCGGCATGGTGTTGCGCGCGTAGCTGCCATTTGGCGTGAGATGCACAGAATTGGTTGAAATTTGTACCGACGATCAACAACACCCTGTAGTGTGTTGTCACCAAATTTGAAGTCAATCGGTGCAGTCATGCTTGAGAACGGCGTCCGCAAAGTTAGGGGTCTCACTTTTTTTGGCCCACCCTGTATATATGTCCTCTAACAGCGCACAAAATTTTAGCGAGATCGGAGACAATCGTTTTTGCACAAATTTCGTCTGTGGAAGCGTTTTATTGGACTGAAAACGATTGTCTCCGATCTCGCTAAAATTTCGTGCGCTGTTAGAGGACATATATAGAAGTATTTTACTCAACTATACCACCGCCGAATTGTCTTTTGTTTGACTGCTACAAAGCTTTGAAATTTGTGTAGCCAAACCCAATATCAGAAGTATCGAGTTCACTGTCATCGACGGAGTTTTTGTCGCTGTGTCAGGTTCACGCAAGTGACTCATTTGAAACTGGGGTAGTTTAGAGGTGCACATCTTCTTCACAACTTGTGAAAAAATCAGGTCATTTGACCCACACTACCGTAAGATATGACGATTTCCGTCTCAGGCGCCTTGTGCTCTGGAATTGCCAGAATGGGATAAACTCGGCTCATTCGAGCGCATATTGCCAAAATGGGTGTCACCCGATTTTTTTCGTTCCTGTCGCAATCGAAAGGTATTTGATAGGGCTTTAACTTAAAAAAAGAATTGCGTGTGACACGGACCGATTCTATGCATAAATGGGGCAAAAAACGCAAAATTGAAATTTTTCGACCGCGGCGACAGCAGCGAACTTTTCGATGCTGCTTGTGCAACACAGCAGCAATTCTTACCAGATTGGCAAAGTTTGGTGGGGAACTTATTCTCTAATGGGTGTTAAAAAATCAGCCTGTTGCGTAGTGCCTAACGCCAGTTATGTCGATTTTAGCTTTCGTCGTTTGGACAGCTAAAATTTTGTCAAGTAGGTCAACTTTGACGCCCTGTATCTCACGCTAGGAAAGTCGTTGCGATCTGGGGTAAAAACTAGAAAACTTAGAATTATTTCTGCTTTAACATATCCAAAAATCAGCGAAATCGAAGAAGGTCGAAAATTCGTGTCCACTTTCTGGCCGAAAGAGTCGATTCTCTCGGACAGCGTCTCGTAAGTAGACCACTCACCCAAGGTCAGCAGTTCCCAAACGGTCACTCCGTAGGCCCAGACGTCGCTCTTGTGTGTGAAGCGCTTGTAGCGAATGCACTCGAGAGCTAGCCACTTGACCGGCACCTGCAGAGGTTACTGTTATTTAAGCGTTACACAGGTGGTACCCTACACATGCGCCTACCTTTCCCTCGACGAACACTTCCGTCTCTCCGTAGTCGAGCATTTTGGCCAGTCCGAAGTCGGTCACCTTGACCTCGTTAGGACGGTAGACCAACACGTTGCGAGCGGCCAGGTCGCGATGAACCAGGCGACTCTCCTCCAGGTAGGCCATTCCCTGGTAATACGACGCTGGCTCACAAAGTGCTACGAACTGGGTTTTTTTGCGTAATGTTGAGCGTATTTACGCCCAAAATTTCTGGAATACGCCTAGAAATTTTAACTAGGCGTAAACTTTTACGCCTAGAAATTCAGCTCTGGAAGTCTACCATAGAGGACTTCTTCAGCAGAAGGAATCTATTTTGGAAAAAAATTTCGCCTGCGGCGCTATTTTGAACGATTTCGGTTCATTTCAGGTTCAAAATTTGCTGTTGAAGCGATCCGTGAAAAATTTTTGTTGGTTTTACCTTCATTTAAGCAAATTTCGTTGCAATCAGTGCAGAATGTAGCGATATTTCGGGTAATTTGATTACGTTTTTGAACTTATTTTTCGCTGTAATTTTGCGTGTACGACAAAATTTTGGGAAATACGCCTAAAAATTTTGGCTAGGCGTACGCCATACGCCTAGATCTCGGCCGAAAAAAAACCCTGGCTACGAACCAACTTCAACCCATTGCGGCAGAAAGGAGTGTACCTCGGCGATCTGCGTTGCCCAGAGAAGCAGGGCGTAGGATCCCAGGTGGTCGGCGTTCTGCCTGACGTAGTCGAGCAGACTTCCCAGCGGCATCAGAGGTGTGACGAGCATCAGCTGTCGGCTGCTCATGCAGACGCCCAGCAATGGAAGCAGGTGGCGGTGGTGCATGCTGGCCATCAACTCGGCCTCCGCCAGCATCTCTCCCTGCTGGGACGAGGAGGAAGAGGAAGAGAGACCGCTTCCCTCCTGCAGCAGCTCCTTGACGGCCACTGGCACCTTCATACCGCTGCCGCGAGGCTTGTAGATGCCCTGGCGAGAGGAACAATGCATAGTCTGAGTAGAAGTAGAACGCGCAAAACATACACTAATGTACGCAATGAGGTTTGAACAATCAATCAGTCATAGCAACAAAAAAAAAGTAAAACAAAATAAAACAAACAAAATAAAATAAAATAAAATAAAATAATATGTAATAAATAAAGTAAAATAAACTAAAATAAAATAAAATAAAATAAAATAAAATAAAATAAAATAAAATAAAATAAAAAATAAAATAGAATGAATAAAACAAAGTAAAATAAGATACCGTAGAATAATATAAAATAAAATAAAATAAATAAAATAGAATAAAACATAATAAAATAAGATGGAATAAAATAAAATAAAATAAAATAAAATAAAATAAAATAAAATAAAATAAAATAAAATAAAATAAAATAAAATAAAATAAAATAAAATAAAATAAAATAAAATAAAATAAAATAAAATAAAATAAAATAAAATAAAATAAAATAAAATAAAATAAAATAAAATAAAATAAAATAAAATAAAAAAAAATAAAATAAAATAAAATAAAATAAAATAAAATAAAACTTAATGATATAATATTAAATTAAATAATATTAAATTAAACTAAATTAAATTAATTACTTAAACAAAGTAAGAAAAATTAACTAAATTAAATTAAATTAAATTAAATTAAATTAAATTAAATTAAATTAAATTAAATTAAATTAAATTAAATTAAATTAAAGCAAATTAAATTAAATTAGGTTAAGTTAAATTAAATTGGATAAGTTATAATAATAATAATAATAATAATAATAATAATAATAATAATAATAATAATAATAATAATAATAATAATAATAATAATAATAATAATAATAATAATAATAATAATAATAATAATAATAATAATAATAATAATAATAATAATAATAAAAATAATAATAAGAATAATAATAATAATAATAATAATAATAATAATAATAATAATAATAATAAATAAAATTAAATAAGTCAACTTACTTAGGGTGAATCCACCCACTCACCGCGAAGACGACTCCAAAGGCTCCGGAGCCTAGGACCTTGGACTGATCGAGTCTCAGCTGGTCCTCGCTGATGAGAACCAAGCGGGACATGTTGGGCTTCGCCTTGGGATTGAGACGGTCCAGAATCGCCTCCGGCGGCAAATTCAACATCTTCTGCAGGGTGAACTTGCGCTTCCAGGTGACGCACATGGCGCCCACGATGAGGAGGAGCAGCAGAAGCACTCCCGTCACCACCAGAAAGAGGACGAGCTGGCGACGCTCGCTGAAATGATAGGGAAGCGTAGGCACAATTGAGGTTTGCGTTTGTAGAAAGAATATGCGCCAGGTGTTGTACCCTTTCGTCCGTTCCAGGTCCTCGTCCACCGGGGTGCAGTAGGTCTTGTCCAAGCTCTCGAAAAGGCCCTCTGGGCAACGGGGCGTGCAGTTGAACTGAAACCAATACTGTGATCATTTATGCTGACCTGTTTCACAGACTCTACTAGTGTGACAACCATTTGTCTCTCTTCGTCCAAGTAGAGCCTGAACCGCTTGCAGTCAAAACAGTCGGTAGATTCCGGTCCGACGCAGCCCTCCGAGCACTCTGAGTGGCAGACGCCGCAGACGCCGGAGACGTTGGCCAGCAGGCGTCGCTGCTGCTCGACGGCGGGGTAGTCCGAGATATTGATGTTCGCAGAATATAGGCCATGGCTGAAGAAATTGTCCAAGTTCATGGCTATGCTAGAAGTTCTCACCGGCATACTAGAAGCAGTCTAAGTTGAAGTACATACTCCTCGCAGTCGGGGACGCATTCGAGAGTCTCGGTTCCGTCACGCAGTCGTTGAAAGGCGACGAAGTTCCGACAGCGACATTGGGTTTCGCTGTCGACGGCGCGGCCGTGACTCTTGCAGCTGAGACACTCGTCGTCGCAGCGCTTGCAGACCTGCAAACGACCAGTCATTGACGGTAGACGATAGACAGTTTTGCGAGCAAGCGGTACATACCTAAAAAGTCGAGCCTCACCCCGTAGTTCTCGTCCACCAAGTGTCTGAAGCTGTTTCTGTGAGACCGGTGATAGGGGCCCTGGTTAGAGCAGACGCCGCCTTTGCCAGTGGGCACCAGACAGCGACTCTGAAGCGAATGATCAGTAGGTATTTACGTTTATGTAGGTGATACAGTGAATGATATGAATGTGTTTACAAACCAGTTCGGTCCCATCGTCAGACAGAAGGGCGAATCGGCACTTGTTGCAGCCGCCCGGACCAATTGTGTCCGATGGGCCGGTGCAACTGAAAACTCAATCTATGAAAGTAGAAGTGACTATCCATTGAGTATCAACTCATCAGCAGTCTCTAACCCAGCGCTAGCCAAGCAGTTGTCGTGACAGGGTCTGCAGACGCCCTTCTCGCTGTAGTCGCTGGACTGGCAGCTCTCTACGCAGGCGTTGCCGTCCTTCACGTGACGACATTCGTGGCACTGGGTGTTGTTCTGTAACAACACATCACGTCGGACACATCTAAAAGCACCTGACAAGAGAACCACTTACCGGCCCAGCGCAGCCGTTGCACTCAGGATGACAGGGCAGGCATGTGGGCAATTCGCGCCCAATGTAGCGATCCTTATCGTCCTCCTCTTCCTCATCGTCGTCTTCGTCATCGTCGTCGTAGTCTTCGTAGTCGCCGAGAATACTGTAGTGTGTGTCGAGGCTGCAGTGGTCGACGCAGTGGCCCGAGTCGAGACGAAATCGGCGGCACTCGATGCAGGCTCGGTCGTCTTGCGGGGCCCAGCAGCGGCGAGGCGCCTTGCACTGGTCGCTGCAGCTCGACAAGACTGAAGATGTACCAATGTTGAAACGCATAACGATATCATGTTGTCTCGAATCCAAGCGCTCTGCTGCATACCGTCTGTGTTGCATGTCGCGTTTCCGCGGTTGCCCCCGATGACGATTCTGTTGCGGACTACGTCGTCGTCGTGGCCTTCGATTCTGTTGATCTTGACGATGTCTTCCCAGGGCGGCGTCTCGGCCCGACAGAGCTTGTGGTTCTCCGTGATCATCACGCCGCCAGTGTCGATCGACTCGAGCGACAGCAGGTCGAGACTGGTCAGACTTTGACATTTGACCACCCGCAGGCCGATGCCAAAGCTGCAATGTTTGCGGTTCAATTGGCGGCACTCCACTTTTCTTTGAGACACCACAATGCATACCTGGGTACCTACTTCGGCAAAGCAAGCAAGCTAAGCTTCAGGTCACTGGGAGCCAGTGACGCATGCAGGCTTTTGTGGCTGCGAGAAGAAAGCGCGACGCACTGTTGGGTTGGGTCACACAGAGGTCCTGGTACTTATGCGGAAGCAAGGCGCTCACTGGGCATCCTTTCCCTTGATTCTCCGCAGGTTGCGCAAGAAGGTCAAGTTGGCGACGGGCGCCTTGTGGATGGACACGTGGCCTTCCACCACGCGCAGAGAAGACAACTTCTCCAGGTCGGCCACCGTCAGCGGCTGGATCCGGCGCCATCGACCTTCACTAGTTGGCCTGGCCGCTTTGTGGCTGAACCAATGGTCGTTAATCTCCAGACGGCCATGCAGCTCCGTGCAGTCGGCCAACTGGCCGACGTTTTCCGAGTTCAGGGCTTCCGTCAGCTTGCAGGCTGCAAGTAAAAGGCAGGTACCCACATAATAGTGCTTTCGCTGACAAGTTTGTCCCCCACTTTTCTTGCAGTGGCCGTCTTGGCAGGGTTCGCAATGGACTGCCTGTCCGAGTGGGGCATTGGAAGGTGCCTCGAATCCAGGCGGACAGCGCGGCACGCAGTGCTCTCTGTGGATCATCGTGTGGCCTAGAGGAAGTGTACTCGTCCTATGTTGTGCGCCTGCCAAACCGTATGATTGTGAACCCACTCGGGCACTGCTTGACGCAGTATCGTTTGTACTTGTAGCGGCCTCTGAGGTCCTTCACCCACTCGTCCAAGCGCTCGTCATAGCGCGTCAGGCGGTGGCAGTCGTTGACGCAACCGCCGTCCTCGTTCTTGACATTGGAACAGCCCTATGCCATAAATCATTCGTTGTAAAATTGCTCCTTCTGGCTTATCAGAAGCGGAAGTCAAGTGTAGTCTGCTCACGCACGATGCAGTCTGTGGTATCGCGTCCGCGACAGCCGGCGGCGCAGGTGGCGGCGCAGCAGTGGCCGCGGTGACACATGCCGTTTTCGCAGTCGGAGCAGTTGTCACGGTGGACTGGAAGAAGACGCGAATTGACGTTGCACAGTCTTCGAGGCTTACGGTACAGATGACGGCGACCCTCACTTATTTGGCACATCTCTTTGCCAGGGCCCCAGTGCGCTCCCTTCGAGCAAATTCGCCTGCCATTTGCCACTGGAAATAGAGTACACGTATGCATACTCAAACGTCACTAAATTGCATACCATACCACATGAATGCAGACATACGCACATTTGTACGCGCGTATGTACATATGTGTACGTACATGTTGTATAAGGGACGGAACCTGCTTGCTTGGAGGCGGCCGAGCACTCGTGAGCCGTCGTGCCGATCTTGATCTGGTGTCTCAAGCGTTTTCCGTGGACCTTTCCGTCCAACAGTTGCGTCCAGTCGACTGTATCAATATGACACATGTGAGGATTGGCCTGCACGCGAACCGCCACCTGGCCACTCGTTCTCGTCTTGACGGCTAAAGACTTTTGTGGTCCTTCCACGGAGTGGCACTGCTCAGTTAACTCCTGTATGGATGTATGTACCTCGCAGGCTGCGCAAGTCGACGAATTTCAAGTTGTTGTTGTTCAGGATCTTCAACGAGGCGACCGGTGTGGTGCCATTGTCGTGTCGGCCGAAGCTCTGCTGATCCGTGTCTCCCCAGATGATCTCCAGTCCTCGAAGAGGGATGCTCTCGAGGTCGTTGGCGTAAATCAGGACATGACCAGTCACCTAAGCGGGAACGAGTGACTATCGTGCGGGAATCCGAGAGGGAAAGAAGAAAGCGCCAAATGCCGCCGCCGCCTAGTTATTGCGTGTTCGTAGTCTGACTATGCGTAAGCCAACTTCTAACACCACTCTTCACGGCCGAACAATATGTACAGTAATCTTTTTGCCCCCCCCACCCCTCCCCCCAGGTTCATACAGACCTCTCGTATGCTGTTCAGGAAATCGAGTTGTCTGGGGTCGATCTTTCCCAGGTGGGTAATCTCGAGGTTGCCGTCGACCACGGTGCAGTTGGAGAAGTGGTGTCGCAGGAAGTCCATCAAGTCCTCTCCCGTTTTGGCCAGGCCGTTCCTCGTCCCCGGACAGACTGAGTACGGTTACACTGTTGCACTGTACGTACATTATACAACATTGTAAGTTAGTTTTAATGGGAATGTTATGTTAGGGCTGTTGTTGCAGTGGCACGTAGGGTGGGTGAGTGGCGGATGCTTTGAACTCCTGCGTACTCATAGCAAGGTATGAAAATGGGTCGCATTTGTCTATTTGGACGATATATTGCAGTATTGGCAGGCTTGCGTGGGTGTAGACTAGCTTTAATATAAGCGCTGTTCGATTCGTTATTACTAAGAAAATGTACATCTGTTTTCGTTTGAGCGGCCGAAGCTACAGTATCCCATCCACTGCGTCCACTCCACTCACAGCTCAGTTCGTGCCTCTGAATGTCCGTCCACGACAAGCACACATGAGAAACGATTAGCGCCATCGCCAGTGTAAGAAGGGAGCGCGCCACCATTCTCCCTTATTGGTTCTTCTTGTGTCTTCTCTTTCTACTTATAGTCTACCTTCTCATGGACATGGCTGTCGTCGTCAAACCCAAACTTGAATGGCCGTCGTTTGCTGAGACAAGGCAGCACGGTCGGCGACTGCTGTTTGTTGACAGGCGCGCCTCTGGCGCTCGCACGAAAGCGAGAGAGAGGGGAATAAAAGCGTTCGGCAAACAAAGACGCCGACGACGACGACGACGGCGCCGCTGGGAGAAGAAGCCGAACCCGGGAAACGCTTCGGCGCGGGACCAGTTTTCCCTGGGTTCGGGGAGAAGAAGGCGGGCGAAAAACACTGGGCAATTTTCGCGCTTTTAGCGTGATGGGGTAAGTAGAGGGGGGGGGGGGGGGGGGGGGGCGAGGGGTCAAACGGCTCGAGTTGCGGGGAATTCGAGTCGACGGACGACGACGCCTCGGGGCACGCACGGGGGCGGCGGATGCGGCTCGGTTCCACCGCGGACTGCTTCTTGTGACGACTGGCGATCTTCCTGTTTGCTTAGCGAGCCCGACAGCGAGTGGAAGAAGATTGGAATCGCGGCGAGCCGAGGGAGAAAATGACGCCACGGCCCTAATGCAAGGCGACAACGCCTCACTCCTTCAAATTGGGGAAGCAGGAGAAGAAAAGAGTGGCGAAAACAGCCGGCGGCGCCTCTTTTTCTGATTTCCCTATATGTTCCTTGGCTTCGAACCAACTGATGAGAAGGGAGGGGACCTTGTTTCTTCTCCTCTCTTTCGGCGATTGAAACTGACACCTTTTGCGTGGTCGTTTGTGTATGTAATAGCGTGTGCAGCACGCGCTCGTTTGTCAGTCGTTGTGTCACTTCGGATTGCCGATTCGCTGCTTCGCTAATGGCGTCTCGAATGGCCGCGAGAAGCTTATCTGCCGTTAAGTGCTCGTCCCCAAGCGTCGGGGAAGGCATGACTAACTGAAAAACAGAGCGACCCAACACTTGCGCGCCGTCGGCTTGAAATCCGCTTAACTTACGTTGCCGAAGTTGGTTCGGCGCAAGTGTCGCAACACAAGTCTGGGCCTGATAGACATCCAGGTAGACAGGATGTGTGCCCAGTGAAGAGCAATAATACTTGATTCATTGCAGCATTAAATCCTCAGTTAGAACAAGACAACCCAGAAAGGGTGGCTCACATATCTCGTCTGCGAAGCGTCTGCCGCGTCCACCCCGACCAAGATCGCCTTCTACCCTGCGGTTCCGGTTGAACATTCGATTATGCGTGGGGGGCGCCACCACCAGCAGTAGAAACAGTACTTCTGCTCCAAAACGGGCCATATGTAGGCACCACCAGTTTACATTCACCGTCGGTCTTCCTTACTGAGATTCATTCAACTTACTTCATGTAGGTAGCTACACAGAAACCATCGTCCGTCAGCCAAACGACACTTCGTTGAGAAACCGCAAGCAAGCAGTGCAGAGCTGAGCAGGAGAGGCAGTTGCGGAACGAGCGAAGAAACTCTATCCTCCTTGTGACGACCTTATCTCGATGGGCCAAAGCAAACAAGAAAGAGTAATGGGCCCACGAATATTACGGCCATGGGTGCGATTCCGCTGAGTGCGAGGAGTGGTAATTGAGCGCTTCGCTGGAAGTGACTACCCTCATTGTGTTTGATTTGTTATTAGTCGTCCATGTATGTGGGTTGTAGTGCTCGAGTGCACCTGTACGCATGTACCTCTCTCACACCGAGAGAGTTTGCAGAGTACGGTAGGCGTACGGTATCCGGAAAGCAGTCCGTCCTGGTACTTCTGTGAATTCAATGCCATGTGATGTGAAAGGGCAGCTTTGGGCTGTAGAATTTGAATACTTCAGTTTTGCCTTGCCGATTTGCAAAATTTTCATATCGCGCCGTGTAGACATACAATAGTCATCTCTCGCAAAACTCCTGTAAATTAATCAAATTAAGGTGCGGCGGGCTTTAAACCTGACGCATAGAATGTGCATGCGATCTACAGCGTTTTCAAAAATAATGTACAGTAGTTTTTAGGTCCAACATGCCCGAACTTGCGAATAAACTATACTGCAGTATAAGTTTCGTCACCTTGGTTTTGACTGTTTCTTCAATGAATGAAGTCACCTTTGTTTGTTGCGAGTGGATGAGTGAGTGACGATCCTCTCACGCAATTCGGCTTCAGAAGCGTTATCCGGGAATTGAAGCGCGAATCTCTCTCTACCAGCAGATAGGAAGGTATGGCGGCGATCAACGTGTACACGACGTCAGCGACGACGGAGAACCTGTCTCGGCACGAAATGATGGCCTGGGTCAACGACTGCCTCCAGTCGAACTACTCGAAGATCGAGCAGCTCCATAACGGCGCCGCCTACTGCCAGTTCATGGACCTGCTTTTTCCCGGTAGGGCTTTTGGCTAAAGCTACTGAAGGAAGTATGAGTGGAAGAGCGCGCGTTGGTGGAAGAACCATTTTGAAGACTTCTGGCGCCATTGGACAATCAATTGTTTTGCAGGTAAGGTGCAGATCAAGAGGGTGAAGTGGAACAGCAAGCTGGAGCACGAGTGGCTCAACAACTGGAAGGTCTTCCAGACCGTCTGCCAGCAAGTCGGCGTCGACAAGGTTTTGTACATTTTGCCTTGCGTTGGCTTGGGCAGCGACAAGAGTTGTAGCCGTTTCCTCCTTCCGCAGATCGTGCCGGTGGAGCGTCTGATCAAGGCCAAGTTCCAGGACAACTTCGAGTTCCTCCAGTGGTTCAAGAAGTTCTTCGACGCCAACTACGACGGCAGCGTCTACGACGCCATGGACGTGCGCAACGGGGAGGTTGGTGTGGTGCGCAGAGCGCGCTTGGCTTCTGCTTGGAGCTGTGCGAAGCTTCCTCCTTTGCAGCCGCTGCCGTCCGACGGGCCGGCGGTGGGCGGCGGCGGTCGCGCTGCCGCCAGTCGGATGCCGCAGAGGACGGCGGCGCCCCCGATGGCCAGCAAGCCCCGAGCGCCGGTGGCGCCCCGAGCGGCCCCCGCTCCCAGGCAGCAAGGTGACGATCTCAAGTTTTCTTTTGGTTGCCTACCACCGTTTGTTCTGCTTTTGATGACCTACCTAGTGGGTAGACAGATCTGTCCAACCAAACAGAAAACTTGCCTTCCTTATCCAGAGCCGCCAAAGAGACTGCCGCCCGTGGCACCCCCTACCGGTCGGGGCAGCGCCAGTTCCGCCGGATCGTCTTCTCCGAACGCGGCGCTGGCCGCCGAGCTCCAGAACTTGAGACTGGAAGTCGACAGCTCGAAGCGACAGGTTGCTGTCATTGCGCATTGACACTTCTCGACAAAGCTTCCTTACTCCAATCCAACCATTCTTTCCACTGCCAATCGTACAGGCAGCGGAGTC
>JASAMZ010014075.1:0-16770 GCA_030248115.1 Linhomoeus sp. GSCO2_2 | reverse complement strand
TGCTAGCTGCTCCGTAGCTACCGCAACTACTCCAATAGGCGCTCTCATCGACTTTAACCACACTCCTCCGCTTCCCAATAGTATATCCCCATCCCATCAACGCTAAATTATCCCGCCCAATGTTATAAAGATGTTCAGCGAATAGAAAGTAGTATTCGTGCCTGCGGCATAGTGCGGGCTTCGCCTACAAGAAGGGTTTGTGGTTTTGCCAGTAACCCCCTCGAATAAGCCCCCCCCCCATCTCTCCTGGAAGTAGGTGGAATAACTAGCACTCCACCCAGAAGGGTTTATCGGAGTAATTGGTAGGCGTGATCACGCCTTCTTGCAATTACCAGATCTAACTGCGTGTGGGTGTGCTTTCGACACTTTTGTTGGTGACGCGGCATTCTTTGAGTGGCCGCGAGAAAAGGAGTTCGGATCTAGTGAGTGAAACCGAACTGACAGAATTGACGTGCTGCTGTCAATACAATAATGCAAAATGGTACATTGTTAGAACTGAGTGATTTCCCCGCCAACCAACTGGACTGGAAGTACAGGAATGGAAAGATCAATGCTTCAATGTGCGGTGTGTGGACGAGACAACACCAAACGGACCACCAAGTGAACATGTTGGTTCGAATCTTTCTCTGGGCTTCTCTTCAGCCATCGAGTCGCATAGCTGCGGTCACATTTGAGTATAATAAGCTCTGTCCAAACAATGCCAATTGCAGGTTTGACGGCTGGCTCTGGCCGTCGGCCAACGGGGAAACCGTCTACGTGATCTGCACTTCCGAGGCGTTGAACGACGAACGCTGGGAGTATTTGAAAGAGAATCGGCTCGTCAACAACTACGTTCAGCAAGAGCCTTCCAAGGTCTACGTACGAGTAGACAGTTAGGGGATTTGGTGTTTTCTACGACACGTTGCCAAGGGAATAGCCAAATTCGGGTATTGCCGGAAGTTGGGCCATTGCCTGTGACTTCTCTACCAAGCTGAAGTGGGCACTTGCATTGACAAACGTCGAGAGTGCCTCTCAGATTACGAAAGAGTCGAAATCCTGATGAACCCCTGCAAGCCGAGGGACAGACAGCACTACTGTCACCTGAGCTGGTATCAGCTGAGGTCCACCTACGGCGACACCGACAGCGGCCAGGAGAAGGAGCTGAATCGATTGTGGGTTGGGTAGTCATGAGTATTGGGTGGAAAGGCGAGTGAGTGGGCATACCTACTGCTACCAGCACATACTCGCCCCCCTCCCCCTTCTTAATAAAATGCAAAAGGTTCGCCTGCGGCATTTTAAGGACTCTATAAATACAAATAAACTTTTGAAGAACAGTTTCACATTATATTAAACAGGTTCGCACAATGTACTCAGGTGAGCTTGATCCCCTGATACTGTACGGTATTCAACGCCGCTGCCATACACGTCTACATTCATCTACCTGATGACACCCGCCAGTCGTCCAAGTGAAAGCCTATGTGCGTATGTAAACGGTCAGGTAGACTTTCCCGGCTACAAAAGAATTACAAGACTTCAGTGCCAAGGACGGAGGAGAGGTCGAATTGTGGGATCTTAACAAGGAAGACTTTGACGTGGTGTTCAAAGCGGTGGCCGACGCAGACAATGGGGAATTCGAGATCACGGGCGACTCGTTGCTGGTACACTCCTCTAGTCATCTGCATAAGCGCACACACTGCAGAATACTCACAAACTTCCCCTCCGTTCCTCAGTTCGTTCCCAGAATGGGGGTACGGAACCCTGCTGGTCCGCCGGCTATTGTCTGCTATTGTGCCTCTTTCGCTCCGTTGTAAACCGTTCTCTCCAGCACACCCACAAACGTGCAGGTACATGTACGCCGAGATCGCTGCCTCGGCTCGCGCACGACGACGAAAGCATTTGTGATTTGTGATTAACTGAGCCAAAACTTAAAATCCATCATGCCAGCACAGCAAGACTCTCAACACCGAGCAACAACCAAGCATTTTGCTAAGGCGCAAAAGTGTCATGATCAGTCTACTGCCGCTCAGCTCGAGCCGATCGTTCCATCATCACCCCCATGTCAACTCACTTGACAGCAGCGTCCTCTCGATCATACAGGGTCTCATTCATTGCAGGATGGCTACGTCATCCGAAGTCAAGGGCTCGTGGCCATCAACAAGGAAGACTTTGACGTGGTGTTCAAAGCGGTGGTGGACATCGACAAGGGCGAGTTCGAGATCGCGGGAGACACGCTCCTGGTAGACTCCTCTAGTCATCTGCATAAGCGACACACTGCAGAATACTCACAAACTTTCCCTCCGTTCCTCAGTTCGTGCCCCGCATGGGGCACGGGGACCCTGCTGATCCGCCGGAGGCCGGGGTTCCCGCCGTCCGAGGCGGAGCTGCGCCTCGAATACAGAATTGTGCCGAAGAGCTGGCCGTTAGACAAGCCCATCTCACAAGTCCTGGAGGACCACTCCTTGGGGCAGACGGGCATCACCGTCATCCCCTTGCGCGCCAAATAGGTGAAGACTTGACTTGACTGATGGCCAACCAACCGTCGGCTACTGTAAAGGCACGCCGCCTCCAACCGTCTGTCGCAGCTGTTGGCCTACCGCTCACTCACTCTTGTGTGGCACAGTCACAGTCGCACTCACCCCCCCCCCCCCCCCCCCCACTCACCCCCCCCCCCACTCACACTCGCCCCCCCCCGCCCCCACCACACCCCCCCCCCCCCTCCGCGTTTCTTCTCCCCGCTCTACCCCCCCCCCCCCCCACTCCCTTGCCTGAAAGAACAGTACGGGGCAGGCACGTCGGAATCTGTACGGTACCTTGTTTCAGCAGTACTCAGAGCATTGTGTTCAACCCAACTTTGAAGGTCCCGCCTTTCAGGAATGCGGTCAGTGACATATTCGGCTGGATGAATCCCTATCTTATTCTGGGCATAGCCAAGAGCGCTCGACAAGCCTACTGGGAGGCGATGGGACTGAAGAAGACATGTAGCAATCGAGCGATTGACGAGTGTGCGTGCGTTGACGTGGAGCTGTGATCCGTTTAACGTCCGCGTCCGCGACGCGACTTGTCTACTAATCTGTTGCTTCGTGCGCCTTTGAATAAAGGGCAAATGCTTCACTGAAGATTAGCGAGCGTTAGCAGTGTCTGGTCTGCACAGGCAGCCGAACTGAAAACGATAACGAAATGACCTCGTTGTTCGATCAAGTGCGCCGAGTTATCCGTTGCTTGATGGGTATTGTGGGGAGGGGGGGGGGGGGGGGTTGGACCTACAGAGACATTTGAATATCTGACACCCGGCGGCAGGCGAGCCTTTGTTTCGCGTGGGAAACTTGCAGCCAACTACATAAGTTCTAATGACTTTCGGCCTCCAATGTTAGCCACTTCTGTATTATCAGAGCCTCTCTTCCCCGCTCAAGATGCCTCTCTTTTCGCAGATTTTCACACCCGTCGACCTGGTGCTGATACTAGTATCAGTTCCATCATTTCCGTTGTATCTGACGTGTCTGTATGCTCTGATCAGAAAGAGGAACGAGCATCCGTTCCACTCAAGCTTCTTTCAAATGGGTCGTTATTTGGGATTGGAGATTGCGCGGCTTTGTTCGTGATTTAGGTACTAAGTACCACGGTCATCCCGTGTACTACTACACTGTTCTGCTTTGGTAGGTCATAAGACGTTACAGAATACAGCATGGTTTGTGGTTACTGTAGAACGCTGTGGAGATCATAGTTATTAGCGACAACGCAACTTGCGAGCTCCACCCTCCTCCCCTCCCCCTCTCCCCTTTCATTCCTCATACCACATCCACACGCACCTTTCAGGAACACCGTCAGCGATACATTCAGCTGGATGAATCCCTATCTTGTTCTCGGCATAGCCAAGAGCGCTCGACAAGCTAACTTGGAAGCGTTGGGACTGAAGAAAGCGTAGCGTACTGAGTGATAAGATAGCCTGTGGCAATCGAACTGTGGACGGCTGCGATACGCGCCTCTGAAGAGAAACAAAGCTGCACTGAAGCCGAACGAGCGCAACAGTCCTGCCAAAGCCAACGGAACCGAGACTGCAAGGGAAACGTGCAGGAGACTCTGCAGTGAAGCACTCCGACCAGAAATCACCTACTGCACTCTGCAACATGCAACCACGATCGAGATGTGAGAACTTTAATAAACGAACAATTGTGCGGTTAGGGAGGAAGCGATTAAGCAGAACACTCAAGTACATAAACTGAAAATAGTTTTTAGCACTCCGACCCTAGAAGGGCGGAGGGCTATAGTCGGGGCACCGATTTGTAGAAAGTTTGTACCCAAGATTTCTCGCGCGTGCTTCGTCCGATTTGGACGCGGTTTTTTTTAATCGATAGCTCTCGAGGGATAGTAGGTGTGGACGGACCTTCGTTTTTTTCGCGTAGTGGGAAAATTTTGAGAAAATTCAAAAATTCGAATTTTGTAGTACATTGAAAAGCGTTCTCCATCCATAATTTTCGCAATGCTTGATCGATTTTAGTGATTTTTGGATATGTTATAGTCCTCGACAATATCTAGCCCGGAAAAGAAACCTCAGCTTCCTAGGTGGTCCCACGCGGAAGTTATGGCCAAAAGAAAATTTCGGAGGTGTGAAATTTCGGTGTAATAAATCGAGTTGTGAGATTCCGGCGTAAAATCGCTCAAAGATCTTCAGAGCAGCCTGCGCCTATCGATTTGCTATCATTTGACGCCTAAATCATCGAAATCGGCCGTGTAGATCTCCTGAAACGAGGGAACAACGAGTGCCGATTTTCACCGATTTTCGGCACTTTTCGACTTTGGGCTGCTGTAACGCCCGATTGCGACTCTTAATGGCTAAATGGTGTCCACCACGTGATTCCCCGTCGAAAAGTGATACGGAACCGTTTTAAAAAAAATGGTTTTCCGGCTACCGTACCCCCGGCCGCGTCCAAATTACCTCAGTTGACTTATTTTCGGCACTTTTCGACTTTTGGCTGCTGTAACGCTCCAATGCGACTCATAATGGCTAAAATGGGGTCCACCACGTGATTCCCCGTCGAAAAGTGATACGGAACCGATTTTCAAAATATTTTTCCGGCTACTGTACCCCCGGCCGCGTCCAGAATTGGAAGTGCACCTCTGTTGGCATAATCACAGTTGGAGTCATTTTTGTGCTTTTGAGGGCGCTGATTCCGAATGTGGCACTCGTTTTGGCGATGCGGACCAGGATCTCGCGACTTTTCATCGACAATTGGGGCACCTTAACCATGTTTTGTCGAAACTTTAAGCGTGGAGATTGTTCGGTGCAATATCCAATTTCGGGCATTCTGCGCTGTTGACAAAGTCGGCATTGGTTCAGCGCTGCAGACAGACGAAGTCGGCACAGGCAGGGAAGTTTCAACAACAACTGCTGTCGCACAGAAGTTTCTTACCACGACTTGTTAGGACAAGGGATGACCGCGGTACAGTTCAGCTGTGCGCCGGCATTTGTTGGTGCGGGAAATTTGATTTCCGTATCGTGTCCTCTAAAGTCATGTTCGGGCGGGATTTGCGGTGAATCTTTGTGTGGTAAAATTGCCTATTGTACACGGTGTGCAATTGCTTTGTGTGTTTTCGCCGACTGTGACTGTGACACAAGAGTGAGTGAGCGGTAGGCCAACAGCTGCGACAGACGGTTGGAGGCGGGCCTTTACAGTTGCCGACGGTTGGTTGGCCATCAGTCAAGTCAAGTCTTCACCTATTTGGCGCGCAAGGGGATGACGGTGATGCCCGTCTGCCCCAAGGAGTGGTCCTCCAGGACTTGTGAGATGGGCTTGTCTAACGGCCAGCTCTTCGGCACAATTCTGTATTCGAGGCGCAGCTCCGCCTCGGACGGCGGCAACCCCGCCTTCCGGCGGATCAGCAGGGTCCCGTGCCCCATGCGGGGCACGAACTGAGGAACGGAGGGAAAGTTTGTGAGTATTCTGCAGTGTGTGCGCTTATGCAGATGACTAGAGGAGTCTACCAGGAGCGTGTCTCCCGCGATCTCGAACTCGCCCTTGTCGATGTCCACCACCGCTTTGAACACCACGTCAAAGTCTTCCTTGTTGATGGCCACGAGCCCTTGACTTTGGATGACTTTGCCATCCTGCAAATGAATGTAGACCCTGTATGAATAGGAACGCTGTTGTCAAGTGAGTTGACATGGGGGTGATGATCGAACGATCGGCTCGAGCGAGCGGCAGTAGACTGATCATGACACTTTTGCGCCTTAGCAAAATGCTTGGTTGTTGCTCGGTGTTGAGAGTCTTGCTGTGCTGGCATGATGGATTTTAAGTTTCGGCTCAGTTAATCACAAATCACAAATGCTTTCGTCGTCGTGCGCGAGCCGAGGCAGCGATCTCGGCGTACATGTACCTGCACGTTTGTGGGTGTGCTGGAGAGAACGGTTTACAACGGAGCGAAAGAGGCACAATAGCAGACAATAGCCGGCGGACCAGCAGGGTTCCGTACCCCATTCTGGGCACGAACTGAGGAACGGAGGGGAAGTTTGTGAGTATTCTGCAGTGTGTGCGCTTATGCAGATGACTAGAGGAGTGTACCAGCAACGAGTCGCCCGTGATCTCGAATTCCCCATTGTCTGCGTCGGCCACCGCTTTGAACACCACGTCAAAGTCTTCCTTGTTAATCCCCACCAATTCGACCTCTCCTCCGTCCTTGGCACTGAAGTCTTGTAATTCTTTTGTAGCCGGGAAAGTCTACCTTGACCGCCTTTCCCGTCGGCACATAGGCTTTCACTTTGGACGACTGGGCCATCCTGCATAGGTAGATGAATGTAGACGTGTATGAATATGAACGCTGTTGTCAAGTGAGTTGACATGGGGGTGATGATCGAACGATCGGCTCGAGCGAGCGGCAGTAGAATGATCATGACACTTTTGCGCCTGAGCAAAATGCTTGGTTGTTGCTCGGTGTTGAGAGTCTTGCTGTGCTGGCATGATGGATCTTAAGTTTCGGCTCAAATAACCACAAATCATAAATGCTTTCGTCGTCGTGCGCGCGCTGAGGCAGCAATCTCGGCGTACATGTACCTGCACGCTTGTGGGTGTGCTGGACAGAACGCTTTCCAACGGGGCGAAGGAGGCACAATGGCCAACGACTCACCAGCGGGTGGCCTTCCTGACGCCCGGCTGGGCCTTGGGGAAGAGCAGAGCAGGATCCAGCGCCTGCACACCTGGCACCGTTAGTGGCCATTCGGCGCTGTTGGCTCGCCGCCTTGCAGCTGCTGCAACACAGAGAGATTTGTGTTCAGGAGCTCGGGCGCTTCAATTTGGTATACGCAATTTGACTAGGCTTGGGCAACTAATGTTTCAAAATGAACCCCACTTTGGGACTCTGTAGCGCGAGATTTTAAAACTTATTTTGGTTTCGACTACTCGGGTGGCTGGAGTCCGCGGGCTACACGCCCATGTCTCAAACTCCCACCGAAGACGTCGTCAGATCAGCGAGTTATTAAGCCCGAAGCAAGCGTGACGAACGAACCTACGCACGCACGCCGAGCTCTTGATAGGGTTCGCCCGGCAAAACCGAGTGCAGACTGTACACACAGTGGCAGTGCTAGGTATTAGACAGACAGCGGCCACCGAAGTTGCACTCGCGCTAACGGCACAAGAGTGAGTGAGCGGTGCGCCAGCAGCTGCGACAGACGGTGGGAGGCGGGCCTTTACAGTAGCCGACGGTTGGTTGGCCATAAGTCAAGTCTCCACCTATTTGGCGCGCAGGGGGATGACCGTAATCCCCGTCTGGCCCAAGGAATTATCCTCCAACACCTGGGAAATGGGCTTGTCTAACGGCCAGCCCTTCGGCACAATTCTATACTCGAGTCGCAGCTCCGCCTCGGACGGCGGCAGCCCCGCCTTCCGGCGGACCAGCAGGGTTCCGTACCCCATTCTGGGCACGAACTGAGGAACGGAGGGGAAGTTTGTGAGTATTCTGCAGTGTGTGCGCTTATGCAGATGACTAGAGGAGTCTACCAGCAGCGAGTCGCCGACGATTTCAAACTCGCCCTTGTCTACGTCGACCACCGCTTTGAGCACCACGTCAAAGTCTTCCTTGTTGATGGCCACGAGCTCCACCTCTCCCCCTCCTTCGCAGAGAAGTCTTGCAACTCCTTGTACCCCGGGAAGTGGACCTTCACGGGCTTCCCCGTGGGGACGTATTCCTTTACTTTGGATGACTCTGCCATCCTGCAAATGAATGTAGACCATGTATGAATAGGAACGCTGTTGTCAAGTGAGTTGACATGGGGGTGATGATCGAACGATCGGCTCGAGCGAGCGGCAGTAGAATGATCATGACACTTTTGCGCCTGAGCAAAATGCTTGGTTGTTGCTCGGTGTTGAGAGTAGAGGTCTCAACGGGCCCCCGGGCCCGTGGCCCGGCCCGGCCCGTGGGCCGGGCGGGGCGGGCCGGGACCCAAAAAAATTACGGGCCGGGCCGGGCGGGGCCGCGATAAAAATTAACGGGCCGGGCCGGGCCGGGCCGACCCACAAAACTGAATACCGTAAATCCTCAAATACGCGCCCCCCCCCCCTCGAATAAGCGCCCACTCTCCAACAAGCGCCCCCCCTAGAGGAAGGTTGAAAAAATAAGCGCCCCCCCCCCTCCAATAAGCGCCCACCTTTTGTTAGTACCAGCAGCACTAGCACTAACATACGTGCTCTGTGACCATTCCTAACACAAGTTTTGGCTACATATGACAGCACTACTACTAATTGCAGGTATTCTGATCAAAAGCTATACAGTTTCAGTCTGAAATCTATGCAGATGTGCGCAAAAATGTGTCAACAACGGAGAATTTTGGTGAAATTTTGGCACTCCAGAGGGGTCGAGTTAATAAGCGCCCCCCCCCCAATACGCGCCCCCCCCTCCAATAAGCGCCCCCCCTAGAGGTAGGTTGAAAAAATAAGCGCCCAGGGCGCTTATTGGAGGATTTACGGTACCGGGTTTTTCCGCTTAAGCGCCCCGGGGCGCTTACGTTGAAATGGGTCCTGAGACGACCTAAAGTTGGCGCCATCTAAGCGCCCCGGGGCGCTAAAACGGAAAATGCTCTAAAGTATTGTAGGAGAGTTTTGGTGACTTATTATGGCTTTCTGTGCATTATAAGGCTCTCTAAGTGTCCAACCGACAATTTCCAGCCCCAAAGACATCACATCGGGCAGTTACACTGAACTTCAAAACAAAATGAGGCCCTGTAACTCGGTGCGAGCGACCTACACAGGTTCCTCAACCTCTGCCAAACCACATATATGCGCGATTCGAGCAATTTACAGTTTCACATATCATTAAAGCTCGCCTACCATAGGTCTAAGATGTGATGCTTTTGCAATAATCCAAGCTTTCTCGGGTAATTTACCTGTCGGACCCGCTATTTTTTCGCCGCGCCTCAGCGCGGCGATGTGTATATATACAGATGACGATGTGTAGTCCGCGAACTTTTTTGTCCAGCCGAAGTAAAACACGTGACAGATGGCTTCAGGTAGAGTCGACGTCGCCGATTACGGATCCGATGAGATTAGCTGTTGCTATTTGCAGAATGAAGGTGGGTGTAACGTTTGAAGTTTGAAATTTTTCGACAAATTATCTCTATTTGCAATGTTACGGTGCTTGCGGGGCATATCAAGTGCTAAAGCACCGTAGTCTGCTGAATAGACGCCAACTGAGAGTATAAGAGCGCCGTTTTGAGAAGCGCTGTGATGCGACAGCATGGCATAGGCGGGAAAGCCGCCGGATCGCGCGCAAAAACGTGCGAGCCGACCGAGGTTCGATCCTCGGCGACCCTTTTGCTGTTTTGCTGCGCTTTATTCTGGTTTTGTCATTTACGTTTTGACACCGAACAGCCAAACAATTATCGGCGTAGCGGCTTCTGGTTTGTCCACGTCAGCAAAATGTTTTACATAACCTTAAATCTCTGTGTCCAATGCTAGCGGTAGCGAGTTTCGTTGAAGACTATACCCACGCTCACACCACCACCCCGTCGATTGGCATCTTGTCACACGATGGCGTCGATAACACCCAGCGAAGTCTTGGCGTCCGTTTCTGTTGCTGAGTCATTGTCGTAGTCGCGTCCGGTTGCTCCAAAAGTGGGCCAAGTTGTTTGCCGAGTTCAGACACTAGCAAGTTTCCATGTTTGGCAAGTTTTTTTGTTGGATGTGAGGATTTCTCACAGCTAGTAACTTTAGATGAACGGCGTCGTATCATGCCGATAACATATAGCGAACGCGGCGATATCACTGATCACTTAGATCAGCTGTACAGACAACCGTATCGTGGTAATAGCTGCACTTGGTTTATACCAGACGTTCTCAAGCTAATTTCTCAAGATGCGGCTAATGATGTGTATTAAGTTCACTATGCTGTTCACCAAGATGTGACAGACACAAAGTATAGGTTGAACTTTTTACACACACAGCTTGTACTGTCGTCATGGCGAATAACTTGGGCACCACGTAAGCGCCCCGGGGCGCTTATGTGGCAGTGAAAACCTCGTAAGCGCCCCGGGGCTCATATGCGGGGGGGGGGGGCGCTTAAGCGGAAAAACCCGGTATGTACAACCTTCGTCAAAATTTCACTTGCGCACATCAGAATAACAAAACGGAAACTTGTGTAGCTCAGGCAAGGGTAAACCGATTCCAATGATATTCGCACAAGTGAAACTGTAGCTTGTGTGAAGAAGACGCTGTTACGAAAGCGTGCGTACTAAGATAACTGAACGGGAACTTGCGCAAATCATGCACGGTTGCGCCGATTGCAGCGAAGTTTGTGTGCTTCATAGCGCAATATGTGTTGTAGCTTGTGTTAAAATATGGCGGCGATCCTTCGCACATAGCGCCTACACGATCATGATACAAGAGATGCCCTTTTGGCACTCATTTCTTTTGGCGTCGGGAAAGTACACCTTTATTGGCGTGGAACTGCAGCTGCTGCAGTTCTCTGATTGGGCTGCCCTTTTGATCTAATTTACAGAACATAGTGATGTTTGATTTCCCAAAGTTTCGTCGAAATCGGTCTACCAAAGCTCGAGTTTTTCAAATTTTCCGCAGCGACAAAAATTTCCAACGGGCCGGGCCGGGCGGGCCGACTACGGGTTTTGAAACGGGTCGGGCCGGGCCGGGCCGCTCGAAAAAATTTCCGGGCCGGGCCGGGCGGGCCGCGGGACCCAGACGGGCCGGGCCGGGCCTTAAATCCCCGGCCCGTTGAGACCTCTAGTTGAGAGTCTTGCTGTGCTGGCATGATGGATTTTAAGTTTCGGCTCAAATAATCACAAATCACGAATTCTTTCGTCGTCGTGCGCGAGCTGAGGCAGCAATCTCGGCGTACATGTACCTGCACGTTTGTGGGTGTGCTGGACAGAACGCTTTACAACGGGGCGAAGGAGGCACAATGGCGCCAATGGCCAACGACTCACCAGCGGGTGGTCTTCCTGACGCCCGGCTGGGCCTTGGGGAGGAGCAGAGCAAGATCCAGCGCCTGCACACCTGGCACCGTTAGTGGCCATGGCCATTCGGCGCTGTTGGCTCGCCGCCTTGCAGCTGCTGCAACACAGAGAGATTCGTGTTCAGGAGCTCGACCGCTTCAATTTGGTATACGCAATTTGACTAGGCTCGGACAAGTATTGTTTCAAAATGAACCCCACTTTGGGACTCTGTAGCGCGAGATTTTAAAACTTACAGTACACAACCATGTCTCAAACTCCCACCGAAGACGTCGTTAGATCAGCGAGTTATTAAGCCCGAAGCAAGCGTGACGAACGAACCTACGTACGCACGCCGAGCTCTTGATAGGGTTCGCCCGGCAAAACCGAGTGCAGATTGTACACACAGTGGCAGTGCTACATAGGTAGACAGACAACGGCCACCGAAGTTGCACTCGCGCTAACGGCACAAGAGTGAGTGAGCGGTAGGCCAGCAGCTGCGACAGACGCTTAGAGGCGTGCCTTTACAGTAGCCGACGGTTGGTTGGCCATCAGTCAAGTCAAGTCTCCACCTACACATTTGGCGCGCAAGGGGACAATGGTGATCCCCGTTTGTCCCAGGGTTGTCCTCCAACACTTGCGAAATGGGCTTGTCTAATGGCCAGGTCTTCGGCACGATTCGGTATTCCAGGCGGAACTCCGCCTCCGACAGGCGGCAGCCCCGCCTTCCTGCTGACCAACAGGCTCCCCTGCCCCATTCTGGGCACGAACTGAGGAACGGAGGGTAAGTTTGTGAGTATTCTGCAGTGTGTGCGCTTATGCAGATGACTAGAGGAGTCTACCAGCAGCGAGTCGCCGATAACCTCGAACTCTCCCTTGTCGATGTCCGTCCACCACCGCTTTGAACGCCACGCCAAAGTCTTCCTTGTTGATCGCCACCAATTCGACCTCTCCTCCGTCCTTGGCACTGAAATCCTGCAGATCTTTGTACCCTGGGAAGTCGACTTTGACAGCCTTTCCCGTCGGGACGTAGGCTTCCACTTTCGTCTGCGCCATCCTGCATAGGTAGATGATGAATGTAGGCGTGTATGAATAGGAACGCTGTCGTCAAGTGAGTTGACATGGGGGTGATGATCGAACGATCGGGTCCAGCGAGAGTAGAGTGCTCAGGACACTTTTCCGTCTGGGGATAATGTTGGTCAGTTTTGCTGCTGCTCACGGTTCAGAGTCATGTTGGCATAAACGATGTTTTACCAATTGGATGGAATTACTTTGATGTCGTTAATGAAATGCAAATGAAATCGAATGCCCACCTCACCCGGCCGGTGAAAGTCCTGCATGTACATGGAGTCTTTGGCTGCGACGACGCGTGGCATAAAGAATATCTCTAAACCAAACTTGAAAACACAAAATGATTGAAGAGACGAAAGCGTTCGCGTGCCGCGCCAAATTCGCCGCGGGACGCTGCCAAAAGTACTCGCTGATTGGCCGGCGGAAAATGGCGCCAAGCAACTGGTTGAATAGTCATAGGTTACCGTAATCGATTTGAATTTAATCAGCGTGCAAGCACAACGTAAGCTTTCAAACGGTCGAACGAACGAACGAACAAACGAATGCTTTACAGCGTAAGACGAACGAGTTAGAGCCGCTATGGTGCTCAAAACGTCGCGATTGTCGATTTCATTGTGCGTATTTTACTAACTGGGACAAACAACGCCGTCGCATGAAAGAGCACGTCGAGACCTTTCAAATGACAGGTCGATAGACGCTCTACCTACAATGTATGACGATATGACGATAGAGTAGAACCCTACTGCGGTTCTTGTTTTGGCTTGCTGTAACGCCCAAAACTCAAATTTATAGTCAACCACTGCAAGATAAAATGATCAATGAGCCGAGACCTATCGAGATCGTCTCTCCACGACTTTCCTACGAAACTGTCACTTCCCTCGATGCGTGTCTACTCAGCCTAGGCGAAACTGTCATCTACCTACGTATGCCTACTGAAGAAACAGAGCGTGTTGAACACCCAAGCCACTTCTCCACCAGCAGCAACTGAAGCGCCAGCGCGTATCCAACGAGCAGTAGGGCAAATGCGCCCATTACCGACATGGTATCTAGTGGGGTAACCCCGAATCTTGTCACGGGGCAGAATTCCCGGACCGAAGTCTGCTCGTCGTGGTAATAGTCGGCGGCCAGTCGCGTTATCGCCGGGTAGGCCTCGAGAATCGCTCGGTTGAAGTGCCGGACGACTGGGTGCCCCTTGGCGAACACGAAAGAGGCCATGACGGACAGAGCTGGAGAAGAGAAAGAGGGAGGTTGTGTGTTTGAAAACCAATTACGTATGTAGATCGAATGATGCAGTGGAAGGAAAGTTGAAGTTAAACTGAATTAAATTAAAGAAAGTCAAACCGAACTAATTACCATACATTCCCTTATGGCCAGCAGTTTGTGTGTCGCCTGTTGGAGAGTTTACGGTACGTTGAATTGAATTAAGTGAAGTCAAAAAACTAAATCTAATCAATTCGAATTATTCAATTCAGGGTGGCCCAGCGAAAACTGACCGACTTTGTTGGCTTGTATCTCTTGCATGCGAGGGCCGATTGGGCTCATATTTTCAACGAATGTAGTACATAAACTAACTTAAAGATGTGCCTAGTTACAGCAGTTTTGCTTGCCCAACGAGTGAGACTGAACGAGCAACACAACTAACAGACACTTTTTAAGTGGCCGCCGCTCAGTGTGATGTGCTTGTGAGTCAGGATTTCTCCTAAACTCGCAGCAACTGTTGTAAAGTTTGTTTTCTATCGTATGTCAAAATTTCAGCAGGCTGGATTGAGTCTGATAGAAGATACAGTCGTTTTCGTTGAAGACACCGCGACATTTGTGGAGCAATGGACCAACTTTGGCACCTTGTAACTAAGGCTAGAAAGGTCGCAGCGGCATGAGACAAAAACTAGGATACTCGGGATGACTTTCTTTGTGACATATTCAAAGCTCGGGCTAATCGAAAAATTTTAAAAAATCGCGTTAAATTCAGCGTCGATTGTCTGGGGAAGCGTCTCGTTAATCTTGTCACACCATTCCACTACTTGCGAAGCTGAAAATTTGCGCATCTTTAAGTTGGTTTATGTACTACATTCGTTGCAAATATGAGCCAGATCGGCCGACGCACGCAAGAGATATATGCCAACAAAGTTGGTCAGTTTTCGCTGGGCCACCCTTTAAGTAGGTAAACAAATTCAACTAAATTAAAATGATATTCGTTCAATTGAATTTACCTAAATACGATGCATAACATAACATTACGATAATTCACGGCGTGCATACTAATATTAACCAAAATAACGCTGAATTAATTAACACTTCTGCGTTTAATATTGAAATGAAATAACGAAAACGAAGAAAACGCGCATCTGCTACTAAATGAAATTTGTCGTGATGCCACAATTTCGCCTACTCACATCCGATTCTGAAGTCGAGTATCTCAAGCTGACAAAGGCCCTCAAAGAGAAAGAGAGCCCTGGGCTGGTCTGTCACATAGAGAAAACCTCCGCCTGCCAATTTATCCACTAAGTCATCCCAATGTCTCTCGATGCGCACTGGATTGTGCGCAGTAGCCGCCCTCATCTTGACAAAGAATGTCGACCTTTGGTTCTCTTCGAGTTCATAGTAGAAGGGGAGCTTCGTCTTCTCCTCCCGAATAAAGGTCAGACTACCATCCGTGACCAACCGAAGCAATTCTTCCACAGTCGTCACCTACATAGGCACGGGACGTCACCTAGGTAATGGATCGACGACGACGACGACGACGACGACGACGACGACGACGACGACGACGACGACGACGACGACGACGACGACGACGACGACGACGACGACGACGACGACGACGACGACGACGACGACGACGACGACGACGATCTATGGCACTTCGTTACTCACGGACGGTCGTTTGAGTGGCCTATAGAAGGCCACAGGCAAGGAGCTGGCGTACACGAGAAGTGACAATTGCCACACGTAGCCAATCACACATCTGACGCTTTTAAGCCTCTCCTCCTTGCCCAGTACGGCTCTATCGAAACTGACGACCGCCAGGGTTACGATAGCCAGGACTGTGACCAAGAAGAGTATTGCCTCTGGGTCTACAGAGCTGAAAATCCTATAGACGCGCTCCCACAAATAGGGCGGCCGTTTAGCAGTCACGAAAACTTGCGCTCCGAACAAGACCGGATAGCTGAAGTCGAGGGTTTTAAGGCGCTCCTGCGTGATCTTGTATACGACGGTCGACGTGTCGACAGTGCCGCCTCTCACCAAATCCAGAAACTCAGCATTACTCTGTTGCGTTGGGGTGAACGCGTTCAAAGTGGAATTGGAGTAGATCGGCGGAACCAACTCGTATGGCAGTTTGAGATGCTCTAAAACAATCCTCAGAATTCTGGACGATAAACCCACATCTGTACAGTTCAGCGAATCCTTCAGTTGCGCCACTTCAGTCACGCAAGGAAAGACGTAGGGTTCGAACGACTGGACGGCGACCTGCAAAGCCATGTTTTGCGCTGTCGGCTCGGTAATGAATACTGTGACTGAGAGAACTAAGAATGTCCGGACGAATTGAATATGTCTCCTAACAAATAACAAGCTTAATAAGCGGCGGTGTTTGCTTTCAATTAGCAGGCAAAACACACTGAAACAACACGCACTAGCACGATGTGCAATAGTTCTGTTCCGGTTTCCGTTCTGGTACTCTTTAGGTTTCCAGAGTTTGATCATCCGTTGTTTCATTTGCTTACACTATGCGAAATATACGTTCCCATTTCACACGGCGGCGATCGTTTAATTAACCGGACCCTACCATTTTGACGTGTCGTGTCGTAAATGTAATAGTGTAACGCGTGTAATTTTGCGAGTGATTTAGCTGCGTACGTAGGGTGCCGGTAGATTCTCATTTGGTGGCAGGTTGTCGTTTAACAAAGCAACGCCAATATCTCGCGCCTGGAGTGGAATGCGATTTTGACTAACCCAAATTTACTCAAACGTCTTCACTCTGGCTTCAACAACACAGCAACACAGCAACACAGCTGAAATGAACATGGATGTGTTGAAGCCAGCTTATGACAGAAGGGTTAACGGGCCGCCAAGCGACGCCCTTATCAGATGGAGGAGGGCGAAAGCGCGCGGTCGTCGATTGCCCTAGGGCTACTGACGACCGCGTTCTCCTAGCACTATGGTTGCGAATAGCCCTGGGTTGCAGATAGCCCTACGACAGATACATGTACCATCCATCCCGTTTATTCAAGAATATCGTCATTCCCAAGCGGTAAGATTCCTGCTTGTTACAGAATGTCCATAACAACCCATGT
>JASAMZ010014066.1:0-58647 GCA_030248115.1 Linhomoeus sp. GSCO2_2 | reverse complement strand
TATACATACTCGAGCACGGTTGAGCATCTCAACATTTCACCTCGACATTTCATCTCGACATCTGGACTTTCACTCCAGTTCGTGATCTAGTTCGTTTCTTTGTCTTTCAACACATTGTCTTTCGCCACATTCTGTCGTGTACTGAGTTTGTCCGTTGCGTTAGATGCACCGTACATAGACTATTTAATAGAGCGTACATTAGAGAGGAACCACCCTGTAACACACAGCATCGTTGTCTACCCGGTTGGTTGCTACCGGGCCGCAAAAGGTCGTTCAAAAGTTAGAATAGTCCTTGCCACCAATAACCCCGTACAGTTTCAAAGCAAGCTATCCCTCCCCAGGTATGGGTAGGTGCCTGGGAACGAGTACGTACGACAGAGTACGGTATCTACCATAACCAAAGTCCGCTCAGTCCAGTGCAATCGTAATAAGAGTCAGATATGTACAGAGTTCAAAAGCAGTCCAAGTCTCAGTCGAGCAGATGGCAACCTCGTCTCCATGGATGTCTCGTCCTCGCACTGCACGTCCCACCGAGGGGTGGGGGCGAATCCCTGGGAATCTGGGTTGCTCGGGAATGGCTATTCAGTCATGCAGACGCCCGGCCAGCAGTCCTGGCAATTGTTCTCGGTGGGCACACCACACTCCTGACCTTAACCAACCTCTCTCCAACACTTTGACTGGCACTCAGTCCAGCGGCAACCAAACAGTCGGTAGCAGCACGGGTAGAACCGTCGAAATCAGGAGGTCCATCCAGAATGAAGAAGTGGACTATAGTATCCGCAGAAGCGAAACGACCGGCAACGCCACAGTGGCCTGCGGCACAAGATGTACAGGGTGGGCCAAAAAAAAGTGAGACGCCTAACATTGCGGCCGCCGTTCTCGAGCGTGACTGCACCGATTGACTTCAAATTTGGTGACAACACACTACAGAGTGTTGTTGATCGTTGGTACAAATTTCAAACAATTCAGTGCATCTCACGCCAAATGGCAGCTACGCGCGTAACACCATGCCGAAAATTGGGTGCGGACGGCGAAGAGGAGGATGGCCATGTGAGTCGTCATCCGTAAGATAGTGATCGGAATGCAGTTCGTTAGACGGTGTGGGACAACGTGTGACTATCAAACATTACACTGTCAAAAAATCTCAGAGATAACGAATACACTGTGGAGTCTACGGATGTCTACCGTCACCCCATTACCAGCGTGTGGCATCTGAAGGATGTGATTGTGCAAGAGTTATGAGTTTAACGGACAATTCGATCTACCGGTTTCGGCCCCCGCTTGCAGCAAGTGGTCGAACGAGGTGGCGGCCCCATCGAACAGCCCGAATCTATGATCTTAGAATTTGCCGCCATCCTCCTCTTCGCCGTCCGCACCCAATTTTCGGCATGGTGTTGCGCGCGTAGCTGCCATTTGGCGTGAGACGCACAGAATTGGTTGAAATTTGTACCGACGTCGTCGTCGTCGTCGTCGTCGCCGCCGCCGCCGCCGAGAGCACACCAACCTCACGCCATCGTTATATGGTTTGTAAGGGAGACGAGTGAGGATTCTAAATTCAAACTGGTAATTGCTCGGCGATAGCCATGCCAGGGTCCTCAATGATGACCACTTTCTGGTTGCGACTGTGCATCTCGGCGATGAACTGCGGCAGGTCCTCCTCCCACTTCTCACCGCCGTCATACGTGAACATGTAATACCGATGGAAGGAGTCGATGTCGAACCACTGGGCGTCTTGCGGCATCTCTTCAAGCAAAACGATTGCAATATTGTGCTGGCAGCACTACCGGTATACTACAATCAGTACCATATTCTATCATTTTGTTGACGATCGATTTGACGTGATTCAAATCTCTGTATCCCCAGCGACAGAGGTGAAAGCCAAGCGACCAGTAGGGAGGAAACAGAGGCAGGCCGATGGCTTTTGTGTACTGCTGGATGACAGCCTCGGGGCTAGGGCCCAAGAATAAGTAGAAGTCGAGGACGCCACCAATTGTTCTGTAACACGTATCGGCGTGCTAGCAGTAGTAAGACACCAGCCCATCTCATTGAAGAGCGGCGCTCAGGCAGCGGAGTGTATTGTCGTAGACAAGCGCACCTGAAAGTGATGGCGGGCGCCGGCTGCAGAGCCACTTCCATGGCGTTGGAGTTGAGCAGCAGCAAGCCGTGGGCGCTGTTGGAGTTCTCCAGATTGAGATAGAATGGCTGACTGCCGTAGAGGTTCTCGTCTCCGCCGATGGACGCCTGATCGTTCGTCCACATGGCCCAGCGCTTCCACTGGCTAAAGTCGAACTTCAGACTTTCCCGCGTGTGCTCCCCCAGGCCGTAGAGGCGATCCGTCGCCAAGCGCGTCGTCAGCTGGATGAACTGATTGGAGAAGACGAAGCCTGAGCGGAACTGCAGTTGCGTCAGAGTGCATTGTGTATTTACATTAAATGGCGTATCGAAAGAGAAGTTCTACTTCCGAGTCAACCTGGGATAAGATCGGTGTCGAATACTGCTTCTGTGGTTGCAATTCGCCTAACTTTGAAGCCAAACGGCGACTCTCGGTATAGCACCTCATACTGAACTGGGTTCCCATCGTTTTCGACCTGCACAGATACAGCTTCTGCAGGCACCTCGTATCTGCAAAGGCGCCATTTGAAGTAGGCACATGCGAACGAAATAAACCCCGAGCGTGACATATGGACTTTTGGATATTTGTACATATGTACAATCACCTCGCTTGCTTGTCGTCGTATATTCTGACTCTTAGGGCGTATGAGCTAAGGAAGGTGAACTGAGCCTTCAGATTCAAGTTGTCGGAGCCGAACAGTGACGGCGTGTCCCGTCGACGAAGAGAGAGGAGTCCGTTCTCTTCGTCCGCCGTTCCATCGTCGGCCACTACGTCGTAGCCAGCGTCTTCGCCGAAGACGCAGTTGGGCTCGTCGGTACGCTCTGATTTCGAAAAGAGCAAACGTTAAGTGCTCTGTAGTTTCTGTAGGATAGTGTCTGTAAGAAGACAACAACGATCCGTCGTCAATCGAATGACTTTTGACACCGGTGCTGTATCGACGCTCAGACCGATAGACGGAGTGAATGACTCGTTCGGGTATACCTGTTGGTCGCCAGGAGCAGCCTCTGGCGAGACAGCGAGCTTCCCCTGTGTCATATCTGTCGGGCTGGCAATCCACAACGACGGGATTAGCGGACACTGTGGAAGCTTCTTGACATTCCAGCCTTCCGAGTTTCACTTGAGCAGATCCAGCGACATGACCACAGAAGGCGATGGGTAGTCCAACCACAAATGCTACAACCATCGGCAAGCCGAGAAGGATCATGTTGCTCGACTCCGCTGCTTCGCTAGGCAGGCAGCTTGTCTGTCAGCCTCTCCTGTTTCACATACTAGGGCGTGTTCTCGAAGGAAGTTCTCGAAATGGGGACATTTGTCAAGAGATAAGCTTATCAGTGACAAGGAGCCCAAGGGACGCTGTTGCTACGAAAGGAAGGCAGGAGAAAACCATTCGCCTTATTTATGCCAGCCAAGAAGAAGGTACATAAGACTATGTATTAGAGAAGGCTAGCGCACGTGTCACTGTCGACGTCGTTGTTTAACTTCTCCAAGAACACGCACTGCTCCAACTGGATCACTATCGTTCGTTCTTGTCAAGATTGTCATATGCCCTGTGTGCTTACGTTCCATCCATCTCCAAAGGGCACGCAAATTGAAGGGGGGGGGGGACGTACAGTATACATACGAGTCGGAGGGCACTTATTATGAAGTTCCACCCCCGAGAGGTCCAATACAACACAATTTTGTGTATGGCATGAACACGTAAACGGAAGCGCGCATGCGCGCAAACACACAGACACACCGACTCTCCCTACACGGCTTCGTCTTGGACAGCGCGAATACACGACAAGGGGTAGTAGGGCCAAGACGAGGAGGACTGTCGTGTATCACTGCTGACGGATCACTTGCTTCATCACGCCACGGGTCGCAGTTTCTTCTCGGGCGGGACGTCGGAGCCTACGGCAGTCTCGAGATGGATTTCGCTGAAGCTGATTCTCGCCCCTCCTCTGCTGCCGCTGCTGTCGTCGCCGTCGCTGTCCGACCGTTCGGCTTCCACGTCGCTTGACTGCATCGTCGTTGGTGGTCGGCGGTAGATCTTGGGCGCCTGCGGCTGGTCGGCCGGCGCTACGGCTTGCTCGCGCAGCGCTGCCCGCCGCCGCAGCTCGGTCGCCGCAATGGATAGGACGTCACGCTTGGGAGTCGGCGGCGATCTCTCCTTCTGCTTCTGTTGGCGTCTCCTTCTCTGCTCGTCTCTCCACTGGTTATACTGGTCTTCGACCTGCTTGCGCGCCTCTGCCGAAGTGGGACGCGCCACGACGGCCTGGAAGCCGGTGCGCAGCTCGTCGATGTCGCAGTGAGCGACGGCGCTGTCGGTGATTGGGATCTCGTTGATGGTGAGCAGTCGGTCGAACATCTGCAGCGTGTCGGCGGCGCTGCCTCCCTCCTCGAGACTCGTGACGATCACGTGGTTGTGGGCGCAGTCGTTGAGCTGCAAACCCAGCGGACGGCCGCCTTCCTCCTCCTCTTCTTCGTCCCGTCGCACGTCGACCAAATGATAGGCAAAGCCGGCGTGTCTCTCGATTTTAGCCTCCAGATGGGGCGGCAGTTGACCCAGCTCCGATTGGCGTCTTGCGCTGCGGTCGACGGTCAAGGCGAGTTCGGTTGCGCCCTGGCGCTTTATCGCTTGCTGGAGGGCACTGTAGAATTCGTAGCTGTCGTCCACTGGCTGGCCGTTCACTCGCTTGATCACGTCGCCCAGTTTGAAGTGGTCTGCCGCAGCCGAGCCGGGACTTATGCGGAAGACCATCAGCTTCTCGTCTGTCATGGCTCCTATCGGCTCGTCCTCGTCCAGCCGAATGCTCAGCTCCACGCGGCTCTCCTGCTCCGGCTCTTCAGATGACGCCGCCAGCTCTGCCACGATCGGCTTCGTTTCATCGTCGTCGTCGTCGTCAGCAGCGCCTTCTTCTGCAGCGACGATGGGCCGGGCGACGGTGACGACTGGTCGCGTCAGACGCTGCATTGTCTGGAAGAAGTCGGTGATGCCGTCGATGTCTCTGCCGTTGATCGACTTGATTCTGTCTCCGACTTGGAAATGCTCAGCCCCCACTGTGCCTTCTTGAACAGCGTCGACTTCTCCGGCGCTGTTGAGGTGGACGCCGAGCAGCTCCTCCTCCTCGTACTCCAGTCTCAACTCGACCAGGCGCACCGTCGGCTCTTCCTCCTTCTTGGCTTCTTCTCTTCTTCGGAGAACGACGAAGGTGAGCGTCGACTGGCCGTTGATCAGGCGGCGTAAGCCGTTCACTTTGTGCACCGCCTCCCCGTTGACTGCCACAATTCGGTCGAAGGGGAGCAACCCGGCCTTCTGAGACAAACCGCCGACGCTGGTGACCAGGACGCCGGGCCCTGAGGAGTCGCTCTTGCAGGCCAGCCCCAGACTCTTCTGTTCCCGCTTGGAGACTTCAAAGACGAGCTTGTCTTGCAGCTGGGAGGACTCGCTGCCGTCGGAGGCGACCGCCGCACCGCGCAGCACAGTGAGGTCGAAGGGCGCCGACCGGTTGATCAGAGCGGCGACGGCGTCTGCTTCCACTGGCTTGTCGTCGACGGCGACGATTCGATCGCTGGCCAGCAACGGCGGCTCCGTCTTCGACAGGACGATGAACTGCCGAAGCAGCAGCGTACCCTCCACACCACTGCTGCTGCTGCTGCTGTAGTTGAACATGGCCGTCGTCGTCGGCACAGGCACGCCCACTCCAAGCTCTACGGCGCCGACTCTGACCTTCAACAGCCCCGCCGAATCCTCCTGCCGAACTTCGCCCTCAGCCGCAACCGCCGCCTGCGCCTTTCCTTCCTCTTCTTCTTGCATCGTTCTCCTTCGGCTTTCGATAGGCCCTCTTCTTCTTTCTTACTACTTCTAGCTTCTTGTTGTTATTACAATAGACAATAAGTAGACTTCAAATGGTTCAATAGCAGAACTTCTTTGCCGTCGTCCTGTTTGACGCTGCACTGTGTCCACCACGGAAGCTGGACAAGAATTCGTCGTCTACGATGTCCAACGTTGTCCAACGTTCATCCGTTCGTTTCATATCTTTCGGTGGCGTTTCGCATAGGTACCGCGGCGAATTTGAATACCGAGACTTATAACGATGTTGTGAGAGCCGAGCATGATATGCAGGCAAATTTGCTTACTCTGTATGCTTTGCACGGTGTTCTCACAGCGGCGATGAGGCAAATCCACCCTAGCTGCTTTGATTGAAATCCAGTCGGAACTTGCGGCTAACTTTTCGAGTTTTATGTTGGATGGGTTAATTGAAACTTCGACTTCGAAGCATTTGTCCGAATTTGTTCAGTTGCATACAGGAAGCGAGAGAGAAACGAGCCAAGAGAGGGATGGAAGACGCCAAGTCGGATCTGCACAGCAGCAAGGCAGCGGAGCTTGAGCGCTTGACGAAGCAGTCTGGCTCCTTAGCCGCAATGATCAGTGCCAAGGAGTACGAAGTGGAAGCCTTGCGCCATAGAGCCGAACAGTGAGTTCGATTGAGTAGTGTAGGCTGGCCCATTCCTGCGCCAATGAAACGAAGGCGTCGCGTTTCTTTGTGAAATATGACCCGATCTGTATCATCTTGCATACACAGGGTGAAGAGAGCGTTGGCGGTGCGCAATGCCATGCTCGCTACAGATGGACGCAAGCAGGGCGGATCGGAGCTCGGCTCAAACGGGTTAGTAGAAGCGGTGGCGCTCATAGGTGCAGGCCACCCGGAGGCCAGGGGGGGGGGAGAGTTCTAGTTAACGTTATATTTACCACCGGAACATTGGGCGGATCTATTTCATCCGTTTGTCGGATCTTTGCTCTTTCGCGATCCGCCCGGCCGATTCGGCCCAAATTTTGACACGTGTTCGGATTTGGGATGCCGATCATATATCAGAAGAGAAATTACAAAAATTCTTTCTCGTTCGTGAGTTATGTATAGGGCTTCGGACAATTTTGACGTTGCGCTGCAGTCGAACGCGACGTCGTAGGAAGTTGGTGTAATTGAATAAAGTATTTGACTTTGTACCCTTTATCTACACACCAAATTTCAGCCCAATTGATTGTAAACTGATTTTGGTGAAAGATTGGTCATTTCTTCAAATAACGATTACACTCAATTGAGCTGAAATTTGGTGTGTAGATAAAGGGTTCAAAGTCAAATACTTTATTCAATTACGCCAACTTCCTACGACGTCGCGTTCGACTGCAGCGCAACGTCAAAATTGTCCGAAACCCTATAACTCACAAACGCGAAAGAATTTTTGAAATTTCTCTTCTGATATGTGATCGGCATCCCAAATCCGAACACGTGTCAAAATTTGGGCCGAATCGGCCGGGCGGATCGCGAAAGAGCAAAGATCCGACAAACGGACGAAATAGATCCGCCTAATGTTCCGGTGGTAAATATAACGTTAAGGAAACTTTTTGAGAGGGGGGGTCCCGGGACCAGTGAACAGATTCTTAGAATGGCCAAAAATACGCTAAAAATCACCTTAATTTGGTCAATAACACGCTAATTTGTGCAGAAATAGACGAAATATAGCGCCGCAGGCGAATATTTGGACAAATTAACATCAAAAGCAACCAAAAATACAAGAAAATTTCTGAAATATCCGGAATTTTTTTTCCGATTTTCAGATGCCAGGGGGTGGGGGGGAGTACCAGTGAAAAGTTCACTATAGGCCAGGGCCAGAGGGGGGGGGGTGTCCCTCCCCCCCCCCCGCCTGCACCTATGGTGGGCTGTCAGATTTGGCGTTTCAATTCCAGCGAATCTCCTGGACTTGTCTTCAGTCTTCCGAGTGGCGACGAGACGTCTTCCCATCGCAGTCGAATCCTGTGTGCCGAACAAGCCTGTCACAAGGCGAAGCGAGACAACGCGTTGGCCTTCTTGCGAGACGAACTCCGTCAGGCGAAGGAATGCCAGAGAATCGTGCGCCACATTCAGTCGGCGGTCTCTACCCCTAGCCAAAGGTGCTTGCCTCAACGGGTCGGCTTGAAAAGTTCAAAGGGAGGGAACAACTGGCCGCGAATTCTTGTAGACTACGGTGGATTGCAGCCCTTTGGTAGACGCACAGTGTTAGATTGAGTGCACCGGTGGAATTTGACGATAGCCATATTTGAATGTAGGTGGAGGACTCGATTAGCAAATGAATGGCTGATGTAGTTCGTACCCCAGACGACATGCTTAGGACCTAGAGTGAAACGACTGCTTGCCGTGCAGTTGACAGCGTTTTTGTTTTGTAGGAGAGCGGATTCTACGGAAGCTTTGTTTGCCGCTCGACAGCTGCCGGCTTCGGTGGACAACTGGGTGGAACTTTGGGATGGGCTGATCAACTCGATTCAAACAAGCATCCATCGACTTCAGGTTCTATTACGCAACGTCGTGTGTGTAACTCGACTCGACGAGCGGTACACTTGGTGTGGCAGAGCGGCGAGGAAGCGCGACCGGAGCAATGGCTGCCGCCGGTGCCGACGCTTCCCGAGGCGCTGTCCGCCTTGAGCCAGATGTATGGGCAGCAGTGGCAGAGTTCCCCGCAGCCGGCCGCCAGCATCATCGAGGGCCGCACCGCGACGCCCGCCTTCGAGTCGAAGAAACCTTCTGACGAACAGGCGTCGGTGCTGCGCGTTTCTGCGTTAGTGTTGGCGTCCGAACGAGTGCAAACGGAACGGCCGATTCAGACGGCCGTCCCCTCGCCGGCCAAGTCTAACTCGTCCGCCGGTGGCGCCGTCTCGCCGAAGTCGGCCAGCTCGAAGCAGTCGTCGTCGACAGGCAGCTCCAAGAACGTTCTGCGGAACAAGCTGCTCGCCAAGTTTCCCGACCTGACGAAGTAATTGCGCGTGGCGCGAATGCGATTAGGAATAGCTGCGCGCGAGGACTGGCTGTCAGCATATCAAACTGTCGCTGGTTTGCTTGCGCTTTAGCGGTCATAATCGAATTCAGAGCAATACGTAACTGAACGAAGAACCACAAAATATACGTATTGCTCTCCAAAAAGTGTAGTCGCGAGGAGAGTCAAAGACGCTGCACGAAACCGGAAAGGGCCTTGCTACAATCTCAGTAAAAAGTCAAAGCTCAAAACCACTCCGCTTTTTAAAAGAGACTTGTTTGACGAATTTGAACGCAGAAAATGGTAAGGCCGTATGCCAATAAGAGTTTGTGACATAGTTTTACAGTTTTAATAAATTCAAATTTCGAGATATTTAGAATCAAAATTTAATAAAATGTCAAAATCGAGATTTTCGTCTGATGGCCAGAACAGCTATTTATTGATGAATGTGCACTCGGAAACAGAAATGCGTACGCTGAACACAGGAATTCGCTAGCACCAAACTTTTGGCAAGTTTTTTTGTTGGATGTGACGTTTTCACACAGGTATGAAACATCAGATAAACGGCGTCGTATCATGCCGATAACATATAGCGAACGCGGCGATATCACTGAGCTTCAGATCAGCTGTACAGACAACCGTATCGTGGGGATAGCTGCACTTAGTATTAAGGTACACATTCTCAAGACACTTTCTCCAGATGCGGCTAACGATGGGTACAAAGTTCACTATACTGTTCACCAAAATTTGACAGACACAAAGTATAGGTTGAACTTTTTACACACACAGCTTGTTTTCGCTCGGCCTCAGCCGAGCGAACCATATCAAGAGCTCGGCGTGCGTACGTACGTGCGTGCGTGCGTACGTACGTACGTACGTACGTACGTACGTGGGTCACGCTCGCTTCGGGCTTAATAACTCGCTCGTCTGACGTCGTAGGGTGGAGTTTGAGACATCGTCGAGTAGCCTGCGGACTCCTCTAGCCACCTGAATGGTCGAAACCAAAATAAGTTTTCAAACTCGCGCGCTACAGTATCCCAAAGTGGGGTCCATTTTAAGACAAAAGTTGACCGAAGCTAGTCAAATCGCATATCAAAGTGAAGCGCTCGAGCTCCTGAGCACGAATCCGACAACAAAAAGTTTCAAAAGTTTAAACAGAGAGCTACAGTAACCAAAACGCGTCGAAAACTGGAAACGGCACGCTTGCTTCGGGCTTAATAACTCGCTTGTCTGACGTCGCTGGGTTGAGTTCGACACATCGACGGGTAGCCCTCGGACTACTCTCACCATCTGAGTGTTCACAACTGAAATAAGTTTTCAAACTCGCGCGCTACAGTATCCCAAAGTGAGGTCCCTTTTAAGACAAAAGTTGACCGAAGCTAGTCAAATCGCATATCAAAGTGAAGCGCTCGAGCTCCTGAGCACGAATCCGACAACAAAAAGTTTTAAAAGTTTAAACAGAGAGCTACAGTAACCAAAACGCGTCAAAAACTGGAAACGACACGCTTGCTTCCGCGAAAAGTGAAAACTTCATCAAACCTAGCCGAATTGCATATCAAAATGAAGCGCTCGACCTCCTGAGCAAGCATCCGACAACAAAAAGTTTCAAAAGGTCAATGAGAGGGCAACAGTAACCAAAACGCGATGAAAACTACAGATTTTGGTTTGTTATATCTTGGCACTCGTGCGTTGCAGAGCGGCGGTCTTGACATCGCTGGGGAGCTCACTGCAAGCCAACATCAAATCAAGCCCACAATTAACCTTACTTTTGCGTTAGATTCCAGTGTCTTTTTTTAAATTCAGTCTGAAAAGATGATTTTCTTAGTGTAAAAAATTAAACCCGAGCGATACCAATGTTGCGTAGCAAGACCACTCCAAAAAGTGTAGTCGCGAAGAGAGTCAAAGACGCTGCACGAAACCGGAAAGCGCCTTGCTACAATCTCAGTAAAAATTCAAAGCTCAAAACCACTCCGCTTTTTAAAAGAGACTTGTTCGCTCGGCCTCAGCCGAGCGAACCCTATCAAGAGCTCGGCGTGCGTACGTGCGTACGTACGTACGTACGTGCGTACGTACGTACGTGCGTCACGCTCGCTTCAGGCTTAATAACTCGCTCGTCCGACGTCGCAGGGTGGAGTTTGAGACATCGTCGAGTAGCCTGCGGACTCCTCTCGCCGTCTGAGTGGTCGAAACTGAAATAAGTTTTCAAACTCGCGCGCTACAGTATCCCAAAGTGGGGTCCATTTTAAGACAAAAGTTGACCGAAGCTAGTCAAATCGCATATCAAAGTGAAGCGCTCGAGCTCCTGAGCACGAATCCGACAACAAAAAGTTTCAAAAGTTTAAACAGAGAGCTACAGTAGCCAAAACGCGTCGAAAACTGGAAACGACACGCTTGCTTCGGGCTTAATAACTCGCTCGTCTGACGTCGCCGGGTTGAGTTCGACACATCGACGGGTAGCGCTCGGACTGCTCTCGCCATCTGAGTGTTCAAAACTGAAATAAGTTTTCAAACCCGCGCGTTACAGTATTCCAAAGTGAGGTCCATTTTAAGACAAAAGTTGACCGAAGCTAGTCAAATCGCATATCAAAGTGAAGCGCTCGAGCTCCTGAGCACGAATCCGACAACAAATAGTTTCAAAAGTTTAAACAGAGAGCTACAGTAACCAAAACGCGTCGAAAACTGGAAACGACACGCTTGCTTCGGGCTTAATAACTCGCTTGTCTGACGTCGCTGGGTTGAGTTCGACGCATCGACGGGTAGCTCTTGGACTACTCTAGCGAACTGTGACGTCGAAATAATAACAAGTTTTAAAAATTGCGGGCTACAGTATCCCGAAGTAATGTCCGCGAAAAGTCAAAACTTCATCGAACCTAGTCGAATCGCATATCAAAATGAAGCGCTCGACCTCCTGGGCAAGAATCCGACAACAAAAAGTTTCAAAAGGTCAATGAGAGGGCTACAGTAACCAATACGCGATGAAAACTGCAGACTTTGGTTTGTTATATATTGGCACTCGTGCGTTGCAGAGGAGCGATCTTGACATCGCTGAAGAGCTCACTGCAAGCCAGCATTAAATCATGCTCACAATTAACCTGTAGTTTTGCGTTAGATTCCAGTGTTTTTTTAATTTAGTCTGAAAAGATGGTTTTCTTGGTGTAAAGAATTAAACCCGAGCGATACCAATGTTGCGTAGCAAGACCACTCCAAAAAGTGTAGTCGCGAGGAGAGTCAAAGGCGCTGCACGAAACCGGAAAGGGCCTTGCTACAATCTCAGTAAAAAGTCAAAGCTCAAAACCACTCTGCTTTTTAAAAGAGACTTGTTGCATGGTTTGGCGAAGTTGCGCAGTTGGTCGTACGCATTCAAATACGCATTAAAATTTTAATCCGTATGAGTATGCGTATGTGTATGGGCGAATGAATGCGTATGCGTATCTGTACGGTATACGCATTCAAAAATAAATCTGTATACCGAGAAATGCGTATGCGTATCGGTATACCGGGCGCACCTATACTCAGCGCGGCGAGGTGTATACCTATATACGGATGACAATATCTGTCTGTGTGTCCGCATGTCCGTCCGTCCGTCCGTCCGTCCGTCCGTCCGTCCGTCCGTCCGTCCGTCCGTCCGTCCGTCCGTCCGTCCGTCCGTCCGTCCGTCCGTCCGTCCGTCCGTCCGTGGCACCGAAGTAAAACATGTGACATATGTGATCAAGTAGAGCCAAGGTCGCTGAGTATGGATCCAATGTCCGTTTCTGTTGCTAATTTTGCATTTTTGAGATATTCACAATTAAAATTCAAAAATGTCGAAAATCGACTTTTTCACCTGATGAGCTAGCCGCGAAATTTCTTCAGAAATGGAAAGAGCACGGACCGCTGATAATTTGTAACACGAAAGAAATTTTTTGTCGATGTGAAATTTGGTAGAAATACGAAATTATTTGTCAAAATTTCATGAATTGACAAAAATAGAACGTAATTTATTGACAAATGTGAATGCAGAAATTAAAAGGTCGCATGCCAGTAAGAATTTGTGACATAGTTTTTTAGTTTTAAAAAATTGCAATTTGGTGATGTTTACAATTATAATATTAAGTTATCAAAAATCGACTTTTTCGCCTGATGAGTTAGCGGCGAAATTTCTCAAGAAATGGAAAGACCATAGGCCGTGGACATTTTGTAACACAAAAAATTTTTTGCATATGCGGAATTTCACAGAAATACGCAGTTATTTGTCAAAATTTCATAAAATGACAAAAATAGAACGTCATTTATTGACGAATGTGAATGCAGAAATTGAAAGGTCGTAAGCCAATAAGAATTTGTGACATGGTTCTACAGCTTTGAAATACTGCAATTTAGAGGTATTTACAATTAAAATATATAAAAGTCAAAAATCGATTTTGTCGCCTGATGGACTAGCGGCGAAATTTCTTCAGAAATCGAAAGAGCATAGACCGCAAATAATTTGTAACACAAAAGAAATTGTTTGCAGTTGTGGAATTTCATAGAAATACGCCACAATTTGCCAAAATTCTACAAACTGTCAAAAGCGTCATAACGCAGAAATACGTACACCAAACGGAATTCCTGGTAGAGAACGACTACACCAAACAGTTGGCAAGTTACCTATTTTGCTCGATGTGACATATTCCCGCAGGTATAAAACATCAGATGAACGGCGTCGTATCATGCCGATACCATATAGCGAACGCGGCGATATCACTGAGCTTTAGATCAGTTGTACAGACAACCGTATCGTGGTAATAGCTGCATTTAAATTGTGGTACACGTTTTCAAGATACCTTCGCTAGATGCGGCTAATTATGCGAATGAAATTCACTATACTGTTCACCAAGATTTGACAGACACAAAGTATAGGTTGAACTTTTTACACACACAGCTTGTTTCCGAAAAGCCCCCCCCCCCCTCAAACAAGCACCCCGGGGCGCTTATTTGGCATGCTTTTCCAAATAAGCACCCCGGGGCCTTATCCACTTAAGGACCGCCCCCATTTGGGCGAGCGCCGCGCGGCGCTCGTGTGGCGCAGTGGTGGCGCTCGACAGTTTGAAGTACTTCAAACAGTGGTTTGTTCATTGAATTACTCTCGCCTTTTCAACCAAGTACTTCAATTGTTCGAAATTGTTGATTGAAGTGATCCATTTCTGTTATTTGCGATTTATGACCTGTCGTCATGCCAACTGACCAACAAGCTCCGGTGTTAAAAAGTTGAGTTTGTATTCTGACTGACATTGCATAGAGTTGCGTTCTTTCTGCAGAGAGTGCGAGAGTTCATCGCTCGTATTGCTCCGCTTCACGAGCTGCTCCTTCGCAAGAGGGTATTGCTTAGCAATATTGATATCGCCCGGGATTTGGTTTTTAGAGCAAGACAATCCCTCTTTCGAGCAACGCCTTTAAAAAAGTGACAAAAACTTGTCAAAGTTTTGACAAGCATATGACAGAGCACAAAAGAACGCACTATGAGCAATCAAGCCATGTCTTACTGCCGTCCATGGAGCAAAACAAAGTTTATTTTTCTTGGCGCGTGTAGTACGTAGCAAGCCTTGGAATCACGTGCCGAGTGTCGCTCTAATCGCAACATGAGCAATTCAGAAAGTTCCAGAGTAAAACTCAAAACTATTGTTTCTGTGATGCGTGTTTTAGTCAATTACAAAATGTTTGCTGACACATGAAGGAGCGTGCCGAGAGCTTAAAATTGACGTGTCGATTGCCGCTCTACGACGTAACACGAGCAAGTTAGAACCGTTTTCTGCTTTTGCACCTTCAGGTTACTGTAACTCACGAAATTCAACCTTTGAAGTTTCGCAAATAATCCGTGAGTCGTGAGCTATCCTCTGAGCTCGAGATCGTCTCTCTAGGACGCAAATTGAGCGGGTTAGAGCGATTTCACTTTTCGAATCTCGAGAATGGCGTTTCCCGAGGTGCGTGTTTGCGTAATGTTAAAAATTGTTGCTGCCGCATGGAAGAACACGTCGAGACCTTTTACCTGACGTGTCGATCGCCGCTCTACGACGTAAGACGAGCGAGTGAGAGCCGTTTTGCGTTTTCGGACCTTTGGGTTACTGTAACTCGTGAAATTCAAACTTTGAGTTTGACCAATGGGAGAACAAATGATCAATGAGTCGAGAGCTACCCAAGATGCTCAAGATCACCTCTCTACGATGCAAGACAGACGAGTTAGAGCCGTTTTGCGTTTTAAACCTTCGGGTTACTGTAACTCGCGAAATTCAAATTTTTGAGTTTCGACCAATGGGAGAACAAATGGTCAGCGAGTTGAGAGCTATCCACTGACCTCGAGATTGTCTCTCTACGACGCAAGTTGAGCGAGTTAGAACGATTTTAGCGTCAGAATGTCGAGAATGGCGTTTTTGGCGGTGCGTGTTTGCGTAATTAAAAGAACTTTTGCAGTCGCATGAAAGAGCGTGTCGAGAGCTTTCACCTGACGTGTCGAATGCCGCTCTACGACGTAACACGAGCGAGCTAGAGCCGTTTTGCGTTTTGACCTTCGGGGTACTGTAGCGCGCGCAATTCAAACTTTTGAATCTCGACTTCTCTTAGCGGAATGATCAGTGAGTCGAGATCTATCCGCAGAGCCCAAGATCGTCTCTTTATGACTTTCCAGCGCCGAGATCTGAGAGCGTTACGTACGCACGGACGGACGCACGCACGCACGCACGCACGCACGCACGCCGAGCTCTCGTAGGGTGTCGCCCGGCTGAGGCCGGGCGAAAAAATGCGAAGTACTCTTTTCTTTTGTTCGAAGTACTTCAGAAAAAAACAATTGTTGTACTTCACCACGTATATCGGTCATAATCTCAGTCTTTTTTGGCACGTTGTAATTATAGTCTGCGGGCATAGCCTTGTTGCAGTACTCTTGTTGCATAGTCGAAGTACTCCCGCTGTTGCCACAAATGGAGTGTTCAAAATTGGGTCTGATCGTAGTTGATTTGAGAAGGTGCACAATTTTGACATGCAAAAAGTGACATTTTTTCAATTGAAGTACTCGCGCGAGACATCAATACTACTTCACCTGCAGTGCATTACAGTTTGAAGTACTTCATGCATTGTTTGAAGTACTTCATTCATACCCTTGACCTCCGCTTTGTGCTCCCCGGGGAAGACGTCCATCCCACATTTGGGCAAGGCGGTCCTTAAGTGGTTATTTGGAGGAAAGATTCTCAGAACAGAATGTGGATTTTCTAGCTTTGTGTTACAGAGTCCCAAGGAAAATAGAGGTCTCAGCGTTTGATCTTAGCCTGACTTGTCACTTTCACGAGAGAATTCAAACAATTATGTACCAATTTTACATTAACCGCTAGTAAATACGCTTGTATCAGCAGTACTTACTGCCTGTGTACTATTGTTGAGCACAAGCTGGGTGTACTAGAGTGACCATCTCTTTTGCGCATAACCATTCACCGAGTCGTAAATCACACTCTATTTTCTTCACTTCCATATTTTCAGCATCATAATTCTTCACTCCCTTAAAACGTCTTTCTCCTCGCATTCCGTCGGGAAACACTCTCTGCTCTCCACAGAAGGAAAATCTTTCGCTACATATTTGGTGCAGTACAATTTCGTGTCGAAGGAGAAAGCACGGAAAATAAAATCGTAAAATCGAGCCATTTTCTCGTAGGCGTCTTCTGGGCCCGGACAGTATTCTATAAATACAACATATAAAGCAGTAGTACGGTAGGTACGATGCGTTTATAGTCCCATTCTCTAATCACGCCGCATCTGCATATCGTAAATACGCCAAAATTAACAAATTCCGAAGTACTCTTCCGAATTTAATCAACCACAGTTAAATTCGCCAAATTTGACTCGCCAAAATACCATCCACAAAATTCGGGCTGATTGGAGTGTTTACAGCAGTTAGTTCGACTGGTATTGATAACCATTGCAGTTTATCACATTGCACATTCCAATTACTGTTACTGTCAGTGCTTTCGAGGCACGGAGGTTGTCCTCACGTTTGTAGCGACTCTCTCCCCAGTAAACCGTCTTCAAGAAACAGTTCTGAACGTTGCATTGGCGACGACTTTTCTCCTTCTGATTCAAGAAGTGTCTTTTCTGAGGAGTAATTCCCTGAAGGAAGAAAGAATCTTGTAATTTGATTAGCAATTCCCACTGATTTCACGTTGGCCTTAAAGGCCATAACTTGATAGACAGAGAGTATTGCTCCACTTACCTGCACATACGAAGGCAGCGAAGGGACTTCGTCATTTTGGCAGGTTGTTAGCATTCGAGTCAGTTCGCTGTTGATTCTGTCGCCGCACGATTTGGCAGCTGCGACAAGCGGTTTGGTATCTTCGGTTTTGCTGAAGGTTGCTCCAAATGATGTTTAGATGCACACTGTGTGTGCGTATTTATACACAATCCAGATACAGATAGGAATGTATGTTTGTGGATTGAAAGAAACGCGGACATTGTGAATCCTTTAGCAGTAACTCCTCACCCAACCCCACCACCCCCCCCCCCCCCCCTCCCCCCTGTCTCAACTCTCGTTCTATGCATCTCTTAATCTCTGATGTGCGGTTTAACGGAAGGAGTGCAGGCCCACTATCGCTAGGCCACGGAATGGTGGGGCTTATTGGAGTAGTACCTATGTACAGTAAGTTAAATACCCTACGCATCGTTTGAAACAACACATTGCAATGCAGAAAATCTCGAGCAAGTCGGGAGGAGGAGAGAGCGTCGCAGTTTGATCAATCGTCGTTTTGACGCAATTCCTGAAGCGTATGGAATACAACGCTCAAGCCTTCATTAGTGTGACGAATTCTAGTGAAGAGTAGCTTGAATTCTCATTAGCCTGTGCACACTGTACGACTATTACAGTTATCCCCTCAGAGTAATTCGGAATCACATTTTGGAATTCGGAATCACATGTGGTGTTAAAATTATCAACAAACCTACCTCAAACATTCAGCATTCCTCTTTCTTCTGTCACACAACTCCTTCAAGTCGTCGTCAGACGCTTTTCTTATCCAGTTGTCAACTGGAATAAATTCTGGCGTTTGAAATGTGTAGTAGTATTTGCATCGTTGTGCGCAACTACGAAGCGCCGCTTTCTTGCCATCAGTCGTTTGCATAATGCTAATGAGGCGCGTCACTGCGTCTCCATAAACGGATGCTGGGCCTGGATTTAGAGAGAAATAGACTACCTGGTGCTACAGAGCTTCAATAATACACTAAACGAAGGGGCTATCAATCAACTCAACAAAGACAATCTACATACAAGTTGTATTCAATGACTGCGAAGTTAAGCATAGTTGAATAGAATAAATAAAACTTAGTGAAGCTTCATCTGATCATAGACACAACACTGAATTTCTACCTTGCCAGAAGCTCAAGGATAGAATTAACAGATTGTGAGCCCTTTGAAACATGCTGGAATGACGAACGTGTTCACACCACTTGTGAGATTAATGAACGAATCTGAATTCTTCCATCGATGGAGTCATGTAGAAACCCAACATTTGCTGAAGAAACAAGCACCGCAGCTACATTGTAGACAGAGAAAGAAGCGGGACCGACGTGCATGTTTACTAGAAATACCACGTAACCCTAGCATGCCGCGTCCAATTCTGGTCGCGAACCGATCAGTTCTGTGGCACAGGGAAACTGTACCTATACCTAACATGTCGGGTCGGGATGTTCAAGTCTCTGTTCGCTTCTCATGTGCAAGTTCGACTTTCGACAGGCCGCAATGACCAAAAGCTGCGCGTGCCCTGTAGTAACTGGTGAATTCGACTTCACGAATGGTTTGCTATGGTTCCGTGACGAGAAAGATGGTTGTGACTACCTATCCCCAAAACCGACATGTTCACTTGATTGTTGCCTGTGCGTATGGGCGAATTCGCAAGCTGCGATGTGCATACCTAGTTTCACTCAACCAGTAGTGAACTCATCCTTTATTCCACTTCATTCCCATGTACCACCCTGTGGCCTGCAGGTACATATCCATGTTTTCAATCCCAACGATACCCCGTCACTCACTGTCATGGATTTCGTCTGTTGTGTCTCACAAATTCCTTGTAAATGGGATCCACTGCCTGCAGAACGTCCCTCTCGAGACATTCGTTCGGAAAGCATTGGCTGCTGGCCACATTAGGGAAGTCTCTTATGACATTCTTAGTGCAGTATTCATTCAACTGCTGACAAAACGCGCGGAAAATAAAGTCATAAAATCGAGCCATCTTCTCATAACTGGACGTTGGATCAGGGCAGACGTCTGAAATACTACTGTATTACGCGGTTTCACTCTATATGAAGCTTAATGTCACTTGATGGTGTCAAATGCGCTGAGTAACGTATGATGTTTGCTTTTGATGTAATAAAATGTATAATGTACAAATACCGAATTCGATGCTAATGCAAGATTTTGTGAATTTTGGATCAACTGCGTTTTGAAGGTACTTCTCGCTCTGCAAGCAAATTATTTTAAGTTTCCTCACGTTTGTGGTGACTTGTTCCATCGTAGAGGGCCTTCAAGAAACAATACTGGTCATTGCATTGATGACGACTCTTTTCTTTCAGCTCCAAGAAATACTTCTTCTGAGGATTACTTTCCTGATAGGAAGAAGAATGTTGCTGCGAATTTATGCCACAAATTCATTTACATTGCATTCAAACAATCATACAAAAGACCGTACTGTACCATAACAAGCTTCGAAATCATGCCATAACTGGCACAGTACTGTACCTCAACAATCAATGGTTTAGAAGCGTTGTCAGCGATTTCGTGGCAAGTTGCCATCATTTCGTGCAGTTCGTCATCCAGTTTCTCGCCGCATGCTTTGGCAGCGGCGAAAAGTGGCTTAACATCTTCCGTTTTCCTGTAGGCGGATTGTTCCAAACTATGGGGGTGGCGGTTGGGGGCTGTGGTTACCCCCCCCCCCCCCCACCCGCCCCTCTCCATACACCACCCCCCCCCCTCCCTTGCTGCGCGCATAATTTGGCTACTTTTACCTTGCGTTTCTGCCACTTGTTCAATTTCGAAGTTATTGCATAGGTATTTGCAGTGCGTTGTATGTACATACATAGCTCCTTGGTGTGCTGTAGGCTGACCCCCCTACCCCATTTGGTCTCAGACCACCACCCCTCGAGGGGAGCATGCCTATGCACCTCTCCCCCCCCCCCCCCCCCCCCCACCCCCCACGTAGCTGTTTTGTCGCTCTGCCTATATTAAATCGCCAATCCCAGTTCACATCGTTTGGCAGCTCACATTGCGATGCAGAACATGTCGAGCAGGTCGGGTGGAAGAGCGAACACCGCCGCTTGATTTACCGTTGTGCGGAAGCATTTTCTGAACGGGATGGAATATAACTGGGTGGCTTCCATTTTGTGAATACTTGGAGCTTGAAAAGTCTACCAGTTAGTACAGGGTTGTTTTTTAATTCGGCAAATGGAAAACCTGAATATCTTCTGCTGTGATGAAGCAATTCGAACGAAACTTGCACACGATATAGTCAACATATGTCCATGACATGTGTTATGCTGAGGTGTCAATTCATCTTTGTGGTCGCAAGTTACAAGGCGTCAAAAATGTAACTAGAAATTTGAGGTTGCACACGATTAAATTGCGCAAAACTCGCACGTTTCTCAGCCAATTTTGACGGGGCTACATTCATTAAATTGAGAAGATTACAAGCTTTCATATGTTCCAAGAACGAGTTGCGTAGGTGCCACATGGCGTTAGTTACGACACGTCAAAGTTGAGATCGCCAGCCGCAAGGCGTCATTCTTGGCCACCTCGGCCTCCTCGCGCAACTCCGGTACTTTGGAGCCAACTTTCAGGCGCTGTATCTCAAGCACGGTACATCGCACAGGGTTGATTCATCAAGCATATAAAAGGCTGTTTTATTTTAAATCTAATGCGCTTAGTCTCATTCCATTGTGACGCAAATCAAGCAAGTTAGGAAAGTTTAAAGCCATACCAGCTTGCGCAAAATCTCAAATTTTTGGGACTCAACTTTGTGGTAATGTAACTTGAGCTTGCGATAGCCAAGAGCTGTATAAAAGCAACACATATCATGGACATATGTCGACTATATTGTGTGAAAGTTTCGTTCGAATTGTTTCACCACAGCAGAAGATATTCGTGTTTCCCATTTGCCGAATTAAAACAAGCTTTGTCTAAAAACTGTGGCACCACGTTGGCATCAGTGTAAACTTGAGAGCGTGTGCGCGATAATGTGCACTGGATAGTGAAGTGCCGCTAGACATTTAGTCGACAATTTGGTGGGGGTATAGCCGCAATTGGTCTTGGATTTGTTCGTGGTACCTGATCCACATATGGATCAGAAGATTCGCCGCAGGCACACTTGGCGCTTATAATGGCAACTGATCCATAAATGGATCAGAGAAATTCGCCGCAGGCACACAGTGCAATAAAAGCGTCTAAATGAGACGACGCCCTATTTAAAAGGGTATAAATGGGACGACGCCCTATTGAAAAGGGCATAAATGAGACGACGCCGTATTGAAAAGGGTGTAAATGGGACGACGCCCTATTCTTTTGATCTTAGTTAGTGCTCGATGCATCTAAAAAAGATATGTTGAAATCTAAGCTGCTTGAAATTGTCGAAATTTAGAAATTCTGCCAAAAACCTTAAAAATATATCTAAATTCTCTAATTATAAAATTTGGAGGTATTTGCTAAATACTTGGCAGACTATGCCCGACACAACTATGCACAGACATTTAAGCTATTTGGAATCGCCGAAATTTGAGGATCTTAATAAAAAATATCCCAAATTTCGTTAAATATAAAATCAGAAACTATTTGCTAAATGCTAAATACCAAATCGGTCACCGGTCGCGTTAAGCCTAAGCTTCGACCCGCCAGACTGCGACGCCGACTGACTCTTGTGAACTGTGGGCGCAGGGCGAGCCTAAGCATAGCCTGAACTGGAAGGAATATACTGTGTCCGAAACTAATACAGAGAAAGAAAAGACGGCCATCGCCTGACGCATCAGGCGATTGCCGTCTAGACGGCCGCGGCCAGACGCATCAGGCGATGGCCGTCTAGACGGCCGCGGCCTGATCGACCAGGCGACAGCCGTCTAGACGGCTATCGCCTGAAGACGGCCATCGCCTGTGACATTTTCACCTCGCCGCGCTGAGGCGCGGCGAAAAAAGACGGCCATCGCCTGACGCATCAGGCGATTGCCGTCTAGACGGCCGCGGCCTGACGCATCAGGCGATTGCCGTCTAGACGGCCGCGGCCTGATCGACCAGGCGACAGCCGTCTAGACGGCTATCGCCTGAAGACGGCCATCGCCTGTGACATATATACTCGCCGCCCTGGGGGGCGGCGAAAAAAACCCTGTAGTTACCAAATATTGGAATTCGGAGGAACAACCACATTTATAGTTTGATACGTCGGAATAGACCCACTTCAAGCATTCAGTGTCGTTCTTTCTTTTGTCACACATATCCTCCAAAACACCCCCTGACGCCTGTCCAGACCAAATGTCGGCTGTGTCATATTCGCATGCTTGGGCGCAACTTCGAAGCGCCGCCTTCTCATCCTCAGTTGTTTCCGTGATGTTAATTAGGCCAATTACTCTGTCCCCGTTGACAACTGGTGGACCTGATTACGAAGAAACCCACCACAAATATGCTACTTGGTTGGCAAACGAACAAGCTTTGTCTAAAAACTGTGGCACCACGTTGGCATCAGTGTAAACTTGAGAGCGTGTGCGCGATAATGTGCACTGGATAGTGAAGTGCCACTAGACATTTAGCCGACAATCTGGTGGGGTATCGCCGCAATTGGTCTTGGATTTGTTTGTGGTACCTGATCCACATATGGATCAGAAGATCGCCGCAGGCACACTTTGCGCTTATAATTGTGGTGACTGATCCACAAATGGATCAGAGAAATTCGCCGCAGGCACACAGTGCAATAAAAGCGTCTAAATGAGACGACGCCCTATTGAAAAGGGTATAAATGGGACGACGCCCTATTGTAAAGGGCATAAATGGGACGACGCCCTATTCTTTTGGGCATAGGGCCTGAAATTGTCGAAATTTGGGAATTCTAACAATACCCTTGAAAATATCCCTAACTTCTTTAATTATAAAATTTGAAACTATTTGCTAAATACTTGGCAGACTATGCTCGATACATCCGTGAAAAGAACTTTTGAAAGTTAAGCTGTTTGAAATTGTCGAAATTTGGGGATTTCAACAAAACCTTTGAAAATATCCCAAATTTCGTTAATTATAAAATCAGAAACTATTTGCTAAATACTTGGCAGACTATGCTCGATACATCCGTGCAAAGACATTTTGATATTTACGCTATTTGAAATTGTCGAAATTTGGGAATTTTAACAATACCCTCGAAAATATCCCTAGTGTCGTTAATTATAAAATTTGAAACTATTTGCTAAATACTTGGCAGACTATGCTCGATACATCAGTGCAAAGAAAATTTGAAATTCAAGCGGTTTGAAATTGTCGAAATTTAGAAATTTTGACAAAACTCTTAAAAATATCACTAATTTCGTTAATTATAATATCTGAAACTATTTGCTAAATACTTGGCAGACTATGCTCGATACATCGGTGCAAAGAAGCGTTAAAATTTAAGCTCTTTGAATTTGTCGTAATTTGGGGATTTTGACAATACCCTTAATAATATCCCTAATTTCGTTAATTATAAAATGTGAAACTATTTGATAAATGCTTGACAGACTATGCTCGACACATCCGTGCAAAGAAATTTTGAAATTTAAGCTGTTTGAAATTGTCGAAATTTGGGGATTTTAACAATATTCTTTAAAATATCCTAACCATGCACAGACATTTTGTTAACAAAATTTGACAAATTTCGTTAATTATAAAATCAGAAACTATTTGCTAAATATTTGGCAGACTATGCTCGCTACATCCGTGCAAAGACATTTTGATATTTACGCTATTTGAAATTGTCAAAATTTGGGAATTTTAACAATACCCTCGAAAATATCCCTAGTGTCGTTAATTATAAAATTTGAAACTATTTGCTAAATACTTGGCAGACCATGCTCGATACGTCAGTGCAAAGAAAATTTGAAATTCAAGCGGTTTGAAATTGTCGAAATTTAGAAATTTTGACAAAACCCTTAAAAATATCACTAATTTCGTTAATTATGATATCTGAAACTATTTGCTAAATACTTGGCAGACTATGCTCGATACATCGGTGCAAAGAAGCGTTAAAATTTAAGCTGTTTGAATTTGTCGAAATTTGGGAATTTTGACAATACCCTTAAAAATATCCCTAATTTCGTTAATTATAAAATGTGAAACTATTTGATAGATGCTTGGCAGACTATGCTCGACACATCCGTGCGAAGAAATTTTGAAATTTAAGCTGTTTGAAATTGTCCAAATTTTGGGATTTTAACAATACTCTTTAAAATATCCTAAATTTTGTTAATTATATTTGCTGAAACTATTTGCTAAATACTTGGCAGACTATGCTCGATACATCCGTGCAAAGAAGTTTTGAAATTTAAGCTGTTTGAATTTGTCGAAATTTGGGAATTTTGACATAAACCTTGAAAATATTCCTAATATCGTGAATTCCTCGTCTTATGCCCTTTCCATGTCAGCAAAAACTTTGCCGATACGACTTGTAAATAAAAGTGTCTTTTTTGACATTTTCAAATTTTAATTGTGAATATCTCGAAATAGCGAAATTAGCAACAGAAACGGACAACGGCGCGTTACTCAGCGCATTCGACTCCATCGGGTGGCACTAACCGTCATGTTTAGTTGTTTGACACACACACACAGACGAACAGACATTAGCGTCCGTATATATACTCGCCGCCCTGGGGGGCGGCGAAACAAGCTTTGTCTAAAAACTGTGGCACCACGTTGGCATCAGTATAAACTTGAGAGCGTGTGCGCGATAATGTGCACTGGATAGTGAAGTGCCGCTAGACATTTAGTCGACAATTTGGTGGGGTATAGCCGCCATTGGTCTTGGATTTGTTCGTGGTACCTGATCCACGTATGGATCAGAAGATTCGCCGCAGGCACACTTTGCGCTTGTAATGGCAACTGATCCATAAATGGATCAGAGAAATTCGCCGCAGGCACACAGTGCAATAAAAGCGTCTAAATGAGACGACGCCCTATTTAAAAGGGTATAGATGGGACGACGCCCTATTGAAAAGGGCATAAATGAGACGACGCCGTATTGAAAAGGGTGTAAATGGCACGACGCCCTATTCTTTTGGGCTTAGTGCTCGATGCATCTAAAAAAGATATGTTGAAATCTAAGCTGCTTGAAATTGTCGAAATTTAGAAATTCTGCCAAAAACCTTAAAAATATAACTAAATTCTATAATTTTGAAATTTAGAGGTATTTGCTAAATACTTGGCAGACTATGCCCGACACAACTACGCACAGACATTTTGAAATTTAAGCTATTTGGAATCGCCGAAATTTGAGGATCTTAATAAAAAATATCCCAAATTTCGTTAATTATAAAATCAGAAACTATTTGCTAAATACTTGACAGACTATGCCCAATGCATCAACGCAAAGACATTGTGAAATTTAAGCTGTTTGAAATTGTCATAATTTGGGAATTTTAACAAAAACCTTGAAAACATCCCAAAATTCGCTAATTATAAAACTTAGAACGAGTTGCTAAATACTCGGCAGACTATGCTCGATACATCCGTGCAAAGAAGTTTTGAAATTTAAGGCGTTTGAAATTGTCAAAATTTGGGAATTTTGACAAAAACCTTGAAAATATCCCTAATTTCGTTAATTATAAAATCTGAAACTATTTGATAAATACTTGGCAGACTGTGCTCGACACATCCGTAAAAAGAAATTTTAAAATTTGAGCTGTTTGAAATTGTCGAAATTTGTGGATTTTAACAAAATCCTTAAAAATATTCTAAATTTCATTAATTATATTCACTGAAACTATTTGCTAAATACTTGGCAGACTATGCTCGATGCATCCATGCAAAGAAGTTTTGAAATTTAAGCTGTTTGAATTTGTCGAAATTTAGGAATTTTGACAAAAACCTTGAAAATATCCCTAATTTCGTGAATTCCAAAATCCGAAACTATGTCACAAATTCATCGCGTCTTATGCCCTTTCCATTTCAGCAAAAACTTTCTCGATACGACTTGTAAATAAAAGTGTCATTTTTGACATTTTCATATTTTAATTGTAAATATCTCGAAATAGCGAAATTAGCAACAGAAACGAACAACGGCGCGTTACTCAGCGCATTTGACTCCATTGGGTGGCACTAACCGTCGTGTCTAGTTCTGTGACACACACACACACACACAGACGAACAGACAATAGCGTCCGTATATATACTCGCCGCCCTGGGGGGCGGCGAAAAAACTCGGAAGAATCTCAAAGGAAACTCAAAGTTTTGCACGAATCGCAAATCAACTACACTCGACTGAACGATTTCAAAACCCGACGGTTCCACGATGTTTCTGCAAGTACACATGGTAGAGCACACCTTGCCACTGCCAGAAGGTCAACGGCAATAGACACAATAGTTGACGGACTTCAGGAAACATTCTAGAGCTTTTTCAAAGCAAGCGGATCTGACTGACGCAGCAAAGAATTATATGGCAGTATAATCTTCCGTAGTGCTCCCACTATTGCATGACAAGTCAATGTTGGAACCCGTTCGCGTTCGGCCTCTCTACAATACAACACGGGCGAGCTAGCGGCAGGAATCTTCCATTAGAACGCTGCATTTATGTGGATAATGTATGCCGGACTGCACAGCCGTCGTCCCGTTCGATGTAGATGAAAGTATCGCGGCAATTCACAGACAGATGCAGCCAGGACACCAATGCGCTGTTGTGTTTACTCGTGAAGCGGACGTCACTTCAACGAGCGTTTGTCGGTACGCCTTCGAAGTCGACGCCGTCGCAAAGAGCGTCAGTCGAGGCAATTTGATCGACAACTCTGGAAAGTTATCAGACAGCTTTATGTTACACCGTGCCAGGCCTGATCTACATGTAGCTTCGTTCTGAAAAGCAAACCGGTGTCACATGCCAAAACCGTTCTATGCCAAATCCTCCCCCCGGCGGTTTTGGCATATGCCAGTTTCGCCCCCCGGCGGTTTTGGCATACATGCCAATACCGCCCCCTCTATGCCAATTCCGCCCCCCTCTTTCTAAAGTACCTGTCATCGAATTTGGTCTGCCTCACGCAGCAGCCATGACCGCTCGCGTGCCGAATACAGTGGCTGGCGATGCTTGCAAAGGAAAGATGCACGTGTAAGAGAAGAGAAAGTCTCGCGGCCTAGGCTTTGCCTAGAGGATGCAATGTTATATTGACTACCCGAGTCCAAAGAGAACCCCAAAGGGCAAAGCCTCGCAAGCGGCGATCGTAAGCGGAAGAAGCCAATCGTAAATAGGCATCGACCTTCGCTAAGCATACCCACTTACAGTTTACACTAAAACTCGGCCGACGGCGCGTCTCGTGGTCTCAACTCAACTAAGGCTTAGCGAGACCACCATTTGGAAAGACTGCACTTCTACTTCCATTAGTGACCAGTCATTTAAATTAAACGCTTAACATGTAACTTTAACTACGTACGCCATATTATTTTAAGTTTCAGGCATAACTTGAAAATGAGTGCACTTCAGACAGAGAGGATCTGGAGGAATGCTTGACTTGACTTAGATTTGAGATTTCAGCACTGGAATTATAGATTGTAGTGAATTGGTGGACTCATTCAAAATGTCCCAGCGTAGTCTCAGTTGACTAAGCCAAACTTGACTGCCTACATATCTGCGCTGGCCGCAGGCAGCGTCAAGTGGCAAGCAGATGTCATTTTGGGATAGATTAGATTCAGGAGTTACATAATGCCGATCTATCACCACGAACAACTTGTTCTCCCTTCTCACCCGAAGTGAAAGCGGGGAGGGGGCGGTATTGGCATAGAGGGGGCGACTTTGGCATATGCCAGTACCGCCGGGGGGCGAAACTGGCATATGCCAAAACCGCCGGGGGGCGGTTTTGGCATGGGGGCGGTTTTGGCATGGGGGCGGTTTTGGCATGTGACACCGGCAACTAACTTAAGGAAGTTTCTCGCGGCGACACTGGTCCGTTCATTGCTTCATCGTTGTTTCAATCATTTTGACTCCTTGAGCAGTGTTCCACCACGAAACGACGTTTTTGGAACGCTTTTCGAAAAGCGTTCCAACGCGCTTTGGCTGCCAGCCAGATTAGCTGCCAGAATTTCTCGCTGGCGCCGAGAGCCGGTTGGCTGCCAAAACCGGACCGGACCTGCCGCGCCGCGATGTGGAGGATATTAGCAGCCAAAATCGAAAAAAATTTGGCAGCCAAAATCTTCGCTTTGGCTGCCAAAATCGGCCTCATTTTTTCGCCCGCCCTCAGGCGGGCGACACCATACGAGAGCTCGGCGTGCGTGCGTCCGTACGTACGTACGTGCGTGCGTGCGTGCGTCACGCTCTCAGATCTCGGCGTTGGAAAGTCGTAGAGCGGAGATCTTGGGCTCTGCGGATAGGTCTCGACTCACTGATCATTCAGCTAAGAGGTTCTGAAGTTCAAAAGTTTGAATTGCGCGCGCTACAGTAACCCGAAGGTCGAAACGCAAAACGGCTCTAGCTCGTTCGTGCTGCGTCGTAAAGAGGTGATCGACACGTCATGTGAACGCTCTCGACGTGCTCTTTCATGCGGCCGCAAAACGTTTTTCAATTACGCAAACACGCACTGCGGAAAACGCCATTTTCGGCATTTTGACGCTAAAATCGCTCTAACGCGCTCAACTTGCGTCGTAGAGAGACGATCTCGAGCTTTTTGGATAGCTCCCGACTCACTGATCATTTGTTCTCCATTGGTCAAAACTCAAAAGTTTGAATTTCGCTAGTTACAGTAACTCGAAGGTGCAAAAGCGCAAAACGGCTGTAACTCGCTCGTCTTACGTGGTAGAGTGGCAATCGACACGCCAGGTGAAAGCTCTCGACGTGTTCTTTTATGCGGCTACAAAAGTTTGCTTAATTACGCAAACACGCACCGCGGAAAACGTCATTTTCGGGATGTTGACGCTAAGTTCGCTCTAATTCGCTTAACTCGCGTCGTAGAGAGACGATTTGGAGCTTATTGGATAGCTCTTGCCTCAATGATCAATCGTTCTCCCATTGGTCGAAACTCAAAAGTTTGAATTTCGCGAGTTACAGTAACTAAAAAGTGCAAAAGCACAGAACGGCTCTAACTTGCTCGTCTTACGTCGTAGAGCGCAGTCGACACGTCAGGTGAAAGCTCTCGGCGTGCTCTTTCATGCGGCAGTAACAAATTTTCAATAACGCAAGCACGCACCGCAGAAAACGCCATTCTCAAGATTTTGACACTAAGATTGCTCTTTGCTACATACAGAAGTGCGACACGGTTTGATTGCTCGTAGTGTACTCTTTTGTAAGTTTTTGTCACTTTTTTAAAAGCGTTGCTTGAAAGAGGGGTGTTCTTGCTCTAAAAACCAAATCGCAGGCGAAATCAATATTGCTATGCAATACCCTCTTGCGAAAAGGGAGCTCGTGAAGCGGAGCATGCGGGCGATGAACTCTCGCACTCTCTGCAGAAAGAACGCAACTCTGTGCAATGTCAGTCAGAATACAAACTCAACTTTTTAATACCGGAGCTTGTTGGCAGCTAATATTCACCGCCAGAATAATAGCAGCCAAAATTGTTGCCAGCGGGCGCCGGGCCGTCGGGCCGGTTGCTATCTGGCAGACAAAATTGGTCACTAGTGTGACAGTGAAAGTGTGGTGGAGGATCTTAGCTACCAATATTGGTTTTCTGCTACAACGGGCGATCGGCCCGCCCGCTAACAATTCTGGCAGCCAAAACGCTACAAGACGATCTTATGTAGCTGACACAATGCGTTTCCCGCTACCGCGAGTGCGGCTGTTTCATTATCCTGACAGAACCCTGGTGGTCCTCCCAATCCTCCTGGTGGCCAGGCCGCGAACGGCAAGTTTACACAACTCCCGTACATAGGTAGTGCCACTCTCAATTGTCGATGAATCACGAATTAAATCACGTTGTTTTATTACTAGCACACTATGTATTCAGCGCATGGGGGTACGCTCGTCAAGGTAGTCTTCAACCGCCCGAACGGTGACCCAGACGTCTCAGACGTGTAGGACGTCAGATCGTCATACAGTTTGGCGCCACGGGAGGAAGAGTGAGGGCCGGACGAAATGCGAATGGGGACCCCAACGTGCATGTCGAATTTGATCAGTGACTGACTGATAAAACGCATGCGAGTTCTCAATTGTCAGTTGTTGAAGAACCTTGACGCAGAATACTTGACGCGCATTATTCATGTGGTTTCCTGGGCCGGTGTGCCATAACGCTTAGTAGCCTTCTCACAGAAGCGAATTGCAATTCCACAAGTCCACAGGTCAACGATCATTTAGAAGCTCTGCGTTGAAACGCCTTAAAAACGAATCAGAATGGGCGAACGATGTTCACGTTAGCAGTGATGGCGACCAGCGCTGTCCAGCGAGCACACATTTTGGCGGCCAGCAGGGCCCGCTCCAATTTTGATAGCCAAACTTCCTTCCGCTGGGCCGGCCGGATGCAGAGAATTTTGGCTGCCAAACTTCGCGATTCTACTTTGGTAGCCAAATCCTGCTCACGGGGCCGCCGGCCGCGAAAAATTTTAGCAGCCAAAATTGTCTGGTATTGATCGATTATGGCTGCCAATATTTCCGGCCGGGGGGGCCCGGCGGCGGAACATTTTGGCTGCTAATATCCACCCCTCGGATATTGGTAGACAGAATTTTTCCGATTTTAGCGCCAAAATCGGCGAAATACTGGCTGCCAAAAAAGGGCGTGTCGGGAATTCTGTCTGCCAAACAAGCTGTGTGTGTAAAAAGTTCTACCTATACTTTGTGTCTGTCACATCTTGGTGAACAGCATAGTGAACTTAAAATGCGGCCGCGGGGCCGCGGCGCGCCCCCCCGGCCCCAGCCCACCCGGCAAAAGAACCGCCGCCGGGCGCCGAAACCAAAAGCACCGGAACCAAGGGGTTAATACACATCATTAGCCGTATCTGGGGAAATTAGCTTGAGAATGTCTGCTATAAACCATGTGCAGCTATGACCACGATACGGTTGTCTGTACAGCTGATCTAAGTGATCAGTGATATCGCCGCGTTCGCTATATGTTATCGGCATGATACGACGCCGTTGATCTAAAGTTTCTAGCTGTGTGAAATCCTCACATCCAACAAAAAAACTTGCCAAAGATGGAAACTTGCTAGCGTCTCAACGTCAACACAACTATCAGAGCTTTGAGGCTCGGTAAACAACTTGGCCCACTTTTGGAGCAACTGGACGCGACTACGACGGCGACTCAGCAACGCAAACGGACGCCAACACTTCGCTGGGTGTTATCGACGCCATCGTGTGACAAGATGCCAATCGACGGGGTGGCGGTGTGAGCGTAGGTATAGTCTTCAACGAAACTCGCTACCGGTAGCATTGAACACAGAGATTTAAGGTTATGTAAACAATTTTGCTGACGTGGAGAAAGCAGAACGCGCTACACCGATGGTGGTTTGGCTATTCGGCGTCAAAACGTAAATGACAAAACCAGAATATAGCGCAGCAAACAAGCTGTTTTAAAAAAGTTGAGTTGTTTTATTAATACAGAGTGGTTTGTGAGTATTTTAAAGTGGAAGAGTAAAAGAGTGGATACTTTTGTAAAGTGTTTCGAAGCCTTTCCGATATGACGCGCGCCCGCCCGGAGTCCACTATTCATGCGCTACTTCTGACACGCTCCTTTCTGAGGGGTTCTTGCAGGGCAACATTGGGATCGCCCGGGATTAATTTTTTGAGCAAGGCACACGCGTTTCTGAGCGGTTGTTGCAAGGCAACATTGGGATCGCCCGGGATTAATTTCTTTAGCAGACAAAGTTGTTCGTACGACAAGAGTTAAATAAAAAAAAGTATTTCTTTAGGAATGACCGCTCAACAACTGTCTCAACGTAAGCTTTCAAACGGTCGAACGAATGCCGCTCTACAACGTACGACGAGCGAGTTAGGGACGATTTGCTGTTTGAACATTTGAGTTACTGTAGCTCGCGAAATTCAAACTTTTGAATCTCGACTTCTCTTAAAGGAATGATCAGTGTGCCGAAAGCTGTTCAACGTGCTCAAGATCGTCTCTCTACGATGGAAGATGAGCGAGTTAGAGAAGTTTTGCGTTTTGAACCGTTGGGTTACTGTAGCTCGCGATTTTCAAACTTTTGAGTTTCGACCAATCGAAGAACAAATGATCAGTGAGTCGAGACCTATCCAACAAACTCAAGATCGTCTCTCTACGACGCACGCTGAGCGAGATAGAGCGATTTCTGTGTTAAAAACGCGAGAATGTCGTTTTTCGTGTTGCGTGTTTGCGTAATTTAGAAAATGTTTTATGCCAAGCGAAAGACCGCGTCGAGACTTTTTAGTAGACCTATCGCACGCCGCACTACGACGTAAGACGAGCGAGTTAGAGTCGCTTTGCTGTTTCAACCTTTGAGTTACTGTAGCTCGCGAAATTCAAACTTTTGAATCTCGACTTCTCTTAACGGAATGATCAGTGTGCCGAAACCTATTCAACGACCTCAAGATCGCCTCTTTACGACGGAAGACGAGCGAGTTAGAGAAGTTTTGCGTTTTGAACCTTTGGGTTACTGTAGCGCGCGAAATTCAAACTTTTGGGTTTCGACCAATAGAAGAACAAATGATCAGTGAGTCGAGAGCTATCCAACCAACTTAACACCGTCTCTCTACGACGCACGCTGAGTGAGCTAGAGCGATTTCTGTGTCAAAAACGCAAGTATGTCAGTAGTATAGAGATGCTTAGCCGGGAAAAGTGCTGCGGGGAAAAGTGCTGCAGGGAAAAGTGCTGCGGGGAAAAGTGCTGCGGGGAAAAGTGCCTGCGGTGCAGTTCTGGAGAGAAGTGCTGCGGGGAAAAGTGCTGCGGGGAAAAGTGCCTGCTGATAGCCTAAGGTTGAGATTGAGTCTTTCGCCTCCCTCTCGCCTCCTCTGACCATACTAATAGCCTAAGGTTGAGATTGAGCAGAGTGAAAGCCTAACCCTCAGACTGTGAGCCTAAGCACCAAGCTGACGACCAAGCCTAAGGACGACGTTTGAAGTGAGCGTACCGTCTCCGTAGATTACAGGACACAAACCAGGGTCTCGAATAAGCGCACCCCTAGAATTTTCTCTCACCAGCTAAGCCTCTGACTCTCGCCCTACAGACCAAGGTGTGTGTATTTTGCAGACTGCACTACCCTTACCTACCGTTGCTGTGTATGCGTTGGTGGTGGGGAGAGAGGTAAAGTGGGTGCAGGGACTGAAGATGGCTGCCGATCTCCACCCTTATATGTCCAGGACCTCCTGCTGGGAGCGACTGCAACGCCGCCTGCCGGCCAGGAAGAGAAACGCGGGCCGCGCTGCCAACGGGCCGAGAGCAGATCCGCGAGATTTGAATTTTTGGTTGTTGCGTGCATCCACCAGAGGGCGCCAGTAGTCTATCCGAACCGCCTCGCAGCGTAGAATCCAACGGTGACCACGCCGACCCCCTCCGACCTACCACGATTGCCCTGGGGGCAAAAACGTCGCCCACGAAAGGGAGTTTCAGCATACTGACAAATTGTTAACAAATTCAAAACACATCAGAACCATATCAAATAGGGGTTCGTTTGAACCGTCTCGATGAGGCGAATTCAATGGCACCAATGCCGTCGCCCCCAAATGTACCACGAGCACTATTTTCGCAAAAACGTGCCTCAAAAATCAACTTTTGATTGGCTCATCCAAACATAGCGTTGTTGGGGTTCGTTTGAACCGTCTCGTCGAGAAAATTAGAATGGTGCTATCGGCGACCCTCAAAAATGTACCAGGAGCGCTATTTTTGCAAAGAGGTGCCGCAATTTTGTAACTTTTGATTGGCTGCTCAGAACATGGCGTTGTTGGGGTTCGTTGAAACCGCCTTGACGAGAGGAATCCAATGGTGCCATTGGCGACCACATACCACGCACCATGTCCACGCGGGCCACGCAAACGTGGTCGGGCCATAACTCATTGCTGCCTTTGCCGAATGTGGTCGTGTAGGGGTTCGTTGAAACCGTCTCGACAAGAGGAATCGATTTATGAGGACCTCCAGACTCCATCTGACAACACACAAGGCCCCTGTAAAAGAGCACGCAATAGTGCGAGGGGTCAGAGTTTTCACCCGCGTACAGCCCAAGGGTCAGAGTTTTGCGCCTCACGCAAGGCAAGGGATAAGATTATTGAACCTCACGCAAGGCAAGGGGTAAAGTTTTCGAACTGACGCAAAACAAGGGGTAAGATTTTTGACCCTCATACCAGGCAAGGGGTCAGATTTTCGACCCATAGACAAGGCAAGGGGTCAGATTTTCGACCCTCAACTGCACAGAGCCCAAAAGTATAGACCCTCAGCAACACAAACACTTTCTCGGCGAGCCAAACTGGCCGACGCACACAGTTCACAAAGGAATGAGCGAGTCACAGGTGCAGGTCAACGTGGAAGTACGGCTGCAGCAGGATCAAATCAGGCACCTTCTAGTCAGTCTGAATGGCCTTCTCTGCAGTCTTCTCTGAGGCCTTTTCTTCAGCCATCTCTGAAGCCTTCTCTGCAGCCTTGTCACCCTGCTTCCCCTCTACCTTCTTCTTGGCCGGAGCCTTGGGACGTTTGAAGGGGGCTTCCTCAATCTCCTTGTAGAGCTTGTCGTTGTTGGAGATGCCTGCCTTGGCCTTGATCAGCACCCGTTTCCAAGGACCCTTGTTGAATGAAGGGTGGTTGACCAGCAGGTCTGTGTCACCAACTGGAACAGGAGGCAGCTGCGAGTCAAGGTCATTGGAAGGAGCCTGGGAAGCCATCTCAGAATGCAGAGTCAAGAACTCTTGTAATAGCTGATCAAAGTCGATAGCACGAAATGAAGCAACTGCAGGAAATGCCCCAACTAACTGCTTTTATCCACCCTTTGCTTCGTGGCCAACCAATCAGCATCCAGGACTTTAAACACTGTTTAGAGCTGGCTTGGAGCCAGTTCATAAACCAGTTCATTTTGACTCGGAGCTGTTTTGGAGTCAGCTCAGAGCTGACTCAGAGCTGTTTCTACCAGCTGTAGTGTCTGTGTGGGGCACGGCTGAGTGCCATCTCTGCAGAGCTGCCACACACTGCCCCAGTGGTGGCTGAGAATGACTTGGAGCCAATTCATACTGACTCGGAGCCAGTTCATTTTGACTCGGAGCAGGTTCTACTGGCTGTAGTTCCTGTGGGGCATGCAGGCGCATGCCCATCTTAGCTGGGCTGTCACACACTGCCCCAGGACTGGCTCAGAGCCAATTCATACTGACTCAGAGCTGAATCCCAGCTGACTCGGAGCTGAATCCCAGCTGAATCCCAGCTGACTCGGAGTTGAATCCCAGCTGACTCAGAGTTAAATTGGCGCTGACTCAGAGCTTATCCCTGTGCAGCTGAATTAGTGAGTATAAAAGTGCCAGCAGAGCCAGTCCAGTCAGTTCACTACCATACCATATGCTGTGAGTGAAAATTCTTCTCCGCTGCTGCAGCATTGAGGAGTTATTGTAGAGCCAGCCAGTGTTCATCGTGAGGATCTGTAGGGTCTGTTGGGCTATTTCTCGAGCAGTTCCAACAGGGTTCATCACGAGTGCTCTGTGCACAATATTATGAAGAAGCCAGAAGTGTCAGATGGGGTCATCTAAAAAGACGTCGACAGCCAGTCCAACAGCGAGCAAGAAGAAGAGGCTGAAACAAGTGAGGAAGAGCCCGACACAAGTGACGAAGAGGCAGACGAAGAAGAAAAGTCTGGCACCAGTAAAGAAGATGAGCAGATGGACGATGAAGATGGCCTGGGTGAAGCAAATGTGAGGCGGCGGCTGCTCACCAATGCCTGCATCAAGCTGCAAGACTCGCTGGGACACAAGTCACCTGATGAGATACTCATGGACGAGAAGGTCATGTCAGCATTGGCTCATGATATCTCCAACAGTGTTGAGTGGATAAAGGAGGCTGCCGTTCTGCTCGAGCACAGCGACATGATGCACAAGACTAACCTGACCAAGGATTGACTCATCGGGCAAGAGGACTATGAAGAAGAAGAAGCTGATGTGAAGGCCTGGAAAGAAAGGAGGCTGCTGGTCAAGAAGCTCATCTGTGATAACCTCGACATTAGTGATGACCTCTTTGCTGATGGTGGAGGTGACGGTAGTGGTGATGTGGCTGGTGATGACGATGGTGGCTCTAGTGATGATGATGATGATATCTAGTGGACGATGTGCAACTTGCGAAGGATTTGCCACCAAATGTGACTGATGTGACGAAGAGGGCTCCTCGTACTGGTTACTTTTTGTGAGGCCTCTGAATTGTGTTGTGCTGTACTGTTGTCAGGTGCTTCGTTGTTGATGAATCGTATCCTGAGTTTGTCAGTGGATGGACACACTGCATACTACACAATGTCAGACACAACCTCCTACGAACTGAATCCATACAATGCTCTTACCCCTGCAAGGCGAGGCAAAACAGCAGGTACTTGCAAGCTCAGAGTCAGCTCCGATTCAGCTGTGCAGGGATCAACTCCGAGTCAGCTCCGATTCGGCTCCGATTCGGCAGGGATTCGGCTCCGATTCGGCAGGGATTCAGCTCCGAGTCAGTATGAATTGGCTCCGAGCCAGTCCTGAGGCAGTGCGTGGCAGCCCAGCCAACATGGCGTGCGCCTGCATGCCCCACAGGAACTACAGCCAGTAGAACTAGCTCCGAGTCAAAATGAACTGGCTCCGAGTCAAAATGAACTGGCTCCGAGTCAGTTCTCTGCCACCACTGGGGCAGTGTGTGACAGCCAAGCCGAGACGGCACTCAGCCGTCCCCCACACAGGCACTTCAGCTGGTAGAAACAGCTCTGAGTCGGCTCTGAGCTGACTCCAAAATGGCTCCGAGTCAAAATGAACTGGCTCCGAGTCAGCTCCAAACCGTGTTGTGAAGTCCTGGATGCTGATTGGTTGGCCACGAAGCAAAGGGTGGATAAAAGCAGAGAGTTGGGATGATTTCTACAGTTGCTTCATTTCTTGCTATGGACTTTGATCAGCTCCCGCAAGAGTTCTCTACTCCGCCTTCCGAGATGGCTTCCCAGCTTCCTGCCTACGGCCTCGACTCGCAGCTTCCTTCCTACGGCCTCGACTCGCAGCTGCCTCCTGTTCCAGTGGGCGACACTGACCTGCTGGTCAACCACCCCTCATTCAACAAGGGTCCTTGGAAACGGGTGCCGATCAAGGCCAAGGCAGGCATCTCCAACAATGACAAGCTCTACAAGGAGATTGAGGAAGCCCCCTTCAAACGTCCCAAGGCTCCGGCCAAGAAGAAGGTAGAGGAGAAGCAGGGTGACAAGGCTGCAGAGAAGGCTTCAGAGATGACTGAAGAAAAGGCCTCAGAGAAGACTGCAGAGAAGGCCATTCAGACTGACAAGAAGGTGCCTGATTTGATCCTGCTGCAGCCGTACTTCCACGTTGACCTGCACCTGTGACTCGCTCATTCCTTTGTGAACTGTGTGCGTCGGCCAGTTTGGCTCGCCGAGAAAGTGTTTGTGTTGCTGAGGGTCTATACTTTTGGGCTCTGTGCAGTTGAGGGTCGAAAATCTGACCCCTTGCCTTGTCTATGGGTCGAAAATCTGACCCCTTGCCTGGTATGAGGGTCAAAAATCTTACCCCTTGTTTTGCGTCAGTTCGAAAACTTTACCCCTTGCCTTGCGTGAGGTTCAATAATCTTATCCCTTGCCTTGCGTGAGGCGCAAAACTCTGACCCTTGGGCTGTACGCGGGTGAAAACTCTGACCCCTCGCACTATTGCGTGCTCTTTTACAGGGGCCTTGTGTGTTGTCAGATGGAGTCTGGAGGTCCTCATAAATCGATTCCTCTTGTCGAGACGGTTTCAACGAACCCCTACACGACCACATTCGGCAAAGGCAGCAATGAGTTATGGCCCGACCACGTTTGCGTGGCCCGCGTGGACGTGGTGCGTGGTACGTGGTCGCCGATGGCACCATTGGATTCCTCTCGTCAAGGCGGTTTCAACGAACCCCAACAACGCAATGTTCCGAGCAGCCAATCAAAAGTTATGAAATTGCGTCACCTTTTTTGCAAAAATAGCGCTCCTGGTACATTTTTGAAGGTCGCGAATAGCACCATTGTAGTTTTCTCGGCGAGACGGTTCAAACGAACCCCAACAACGCTATGTTTGGATGAGCCAATAAAAAGTTGATTTTTGAGGCACGTTTTTGCGAAAATAGTGCTCGTGGTACATTTGGGGGCGACGGCATTGGTGCCATTGAATTCGCCTCATCGAGACGGTTCAAACGAACCCCTATTTGATATGGTTCTGATGTGTTTTGAATTTGTTAACAATTTGTCAGTATGGTGAAACTCCCTTTCGTGGGCGACGTTTTTGCCCCCAGGGCATTCGTGGTAGGTCGGAGGGGGTCGGCGTGGCCACCGTTGGATTCTACGCGTCGAGGCGGTTCGGATAGACTACTGGCGCCCCCTGGTGGCTGCACGCAACAACCAGAAATTCAAATTTCGCGGATCCCCTCTCGGCCGGTAGGCGGCACTGCGCACGTTTCTCCTCACGACCGGCAGGTGGCGCTGCAGTCGCTCTCAGCAGGAGGTCCTGGGCATATAAGGGTGGAGATCAGCGGCCATCTTCAGTCCCTGCACCCACTTTACCTCTCTCCCCACCACCAACGCATACACAGTAACGGTAGGTAAGGGCGTAGGCGGACACAGCATAGGCAAGCAACTCATACGCTTGGGCTTACAGGGGTGCGCTTATTCGAGACAGGTGCAGGCTTGGGCTTACAGGGGGCTTGCTTATTAGAGACCCTTAGGCTTCCACTCTCTCCAGAACAGCAATTGGGCCGCTTAGGCTTAGAGGAGCGCACTCCTTCCCTGGGCTTTGAATTCCAAGCACTTTTCACGGAAAACTTTTCACCAGACCCAGTCCTCGAACTCCAGGCCCAGGTTTGGACTCGGGGGAAATTCACGCCCAGTACATTCCACCAAAGACCGGGCCAAAGAAATGTACTAACCGGGCCAGAAGGCCACCCTACCCCTGGCCAGAAACCCTATCCTTAGCCCCCCCGTGGCATTCCCCCACAGGCCTAGGCCTACAGGGGGGGTTCGCATTTTAAACACCGCGTTTAAATGTCGGAGAAGAGTCCTACCCCTGGCCCCCCCACCATTTTCCCCCCCACCCTTTTCCACGGAAAATTTTCCAGGGAAAATTCGTTACCATTTTCACGGAACAAGCACTCCTTACTACTTATGTATGAAAAGTGCACCATCTAGCAAGTCACTCGACTGTCAATTTGAGAACTGCTCTGATCCGTTTGTACTCATTCGTTTTTTAAAACAGAACTGACAATCGAAGTCGCTTGTTACATGTAGACGCGTGCTTCCCCTGATTACAATACAGCGTCTGTTCTGCGAACAAGGGCCTAGGTGAAACCGGAGTGCCTCGAAGGATTCGATGTAGCCATTCAGTACGACACCGCTGGCACTGGCGTCAGAACCTCTCAATGTCTGCCAGCCGGACACGCACTGAGGTGCTCCGCAGTTGGTGCGTACTACGCCGTCGATGAGAAACAAGAGTTGACCAACGCGTCATTTGCACTGGTGCTGCAAGTGTCGTGCGTAGCGTCACCCTGCGTTTCGTCGTGATGCTGTGTACTGTTGGTTCATTGCGAAACTCATAAGAGCGTGTAGTGGAGGCAGAAACGTTTATCTGTCCAAAACGTCTGCAATCAAAAGTTGACTGACGTGTGTTTTACCCAGCCTAACTGGGGTTTCATCAATGTTTATGATCTGAAAATCTAAGATACTGTAACGCACCATTTGCCCGTCAACTACAATGGATTTGCTTTCCTCAATCCAACAAACGCATCAGCACCCCACACGAAAACTGTTAGACAATCTTCAACTTTCTCAGAGTTGGCCAGCATCCGCTTTTGTATGCAACGCTTCTCAGAGAATAGCGTGTCTGGAAGAAGGACACGCACTGAGGTGCTCGTCTCGCGAGCGTTTCGACGTCGTCACGGCGGACAACCAAAATAACGATTTGACGTTTCCCCTCGCCCTGGAGCTTCACTGTGTGGCGGAGCCTTGCGTGCCTAAGTAGGAATTCATTCTTCGCCTTCGTAGAGTACATTGTGAATTGTTGCACAAGCTGAATGTTGATGCTACGCTCTCTGTGCTCTGGCGAAGAAAGAGAATTTTTGCATGTATGGGCTTTCATGATGATGACATTGCAGGATGTGTGATTGTAGCCATTTGCTTACACGGGACGTTCACTTCGCACACATACCGGTACCTATTTACTCTCAAACTGCTTGCCACAGAATTGTTCAGCTGTGGTTAATACCAGCACGTGCTAGAACAATAACGTATTGAGTCGCTCCAATGTCAGCCTTGTTGGAGAGTAGACGATTTTTTCGCCGCGCCTCAGCGCGGCGAGGTGTATATATACGGATGACAATGTCTGTCTGTGTGTGTGTCCGTCCGTCCGTCTGTCCGTGGCACCGAAGTAAAATAGGTGACATATGTGGTCAAGTAGAGTCGAGGTCGCTGAGTACGGATCCGGTGTCCGTTTGTGTTGCTAATTTCGCATTTTCGAGATATTCGCAACTTAAATTTGAAAAGTGTCGAAAATCGACTTTTTCGTCTGATGCTAGCCGCGAAATTTCTTCAGAAATGGAAGGAGCATGGACCGCGGATAATTTGTACCACAAAAGAAATTTTTTGCAAATGTGGAATTTAATAGAAATACGCGATTATTTGTCAAAATTGCATAAATTGACTAAAATACAACGTCGTTTATTGACAAATTTTAATGCAGAAATAGAAAGGTCGCATGCCAATAAGGATCTGTGACATAAGTTTTGCAGTTTTTTAAAATTGCAATTTCGAGATATTTCAATCCAAATATGAAAATGTCAAAAATCGACTTTTTCACCTGATGATATAGCGGCGAAATTTCTTCGGAAATGGAAGGAGCATGGATTGCGGATAATTTGTAATGCAAGAGAAATTTTTGCAAATATGGAATTTAACAGAAATACGTGATTATTTTTCAAAATTCCATAAATCAACAAAAATAGAACGTCGTTTTTTGACGAATTTGAACGCGGAAATAGTAAGGCCGTATGCCAATAAGAATTTGTGACATAGGTTTACATTTTCAATAAATTCCAATTTCGAGATATTGCATTAAAATTTCAAATAATTGTCAAAACCGAGATTTTCGTCTAATGGCCAGAACAGGCTGTTTATTGATGATAACGATGAATGTGCGCTCCGAAACAGAAATGCGTACGCTGAACACAGGAATTCGCTCGCACCAAACTTTTGGTAAGTTTTTTGCTGGATGTGGCGTCTTCACACAGGTAGGAAACATCAGATAAACGGCGTCGTATCATGCCGATAACATATAGCGAACGCGGCGATATCACTGAGCTTCAGATCAGCTGTACAGACAACCGTATCGTGGGGATAGCTGCACTTGGCATTAAGGTACAAGTTCTCAAGACACTTTCTCCAGATGCGGCTAACGACGTGTACAAAGTTCACTATACTGTTCACCAACATTTGACAGACACAAAGTATAGGTTGAACTTTTTACACACACAGCTTGTTTCGCCGCGCCTCAGCGCGGCGAGGTGTATATATACGGATGACAATGTCTGTGTGTCCGTCCGTCCGTCCGTGGCACCGAAGTAAAATATGTGACATGTGTGGTCACTCGCTGAGTACGGATCCGGTGTCCGTTTGTGTTGCTAATTTCGCATTTTCGAGATATTCGCAATTAAAATTCGAAAATGTCGAAAATCGACTTTTTCGTCTGATGCGCTAGCCGCGAAATTTCTTCAGAAATGGAAGGAGCATGGACCGCGGATAATTTGTAACACAAAAGAAATTTTTTTCAAATGTGGAATTTAATTGGGAATTACGCGATTATTTGTCAAAATTGCATAAATTGATTAAAAATACAACGTCGTTTATTGACGAATGTGAATGCAGAAATGAAAAGGTCGTATGCCAGTAAAGATCTTGTGGACGAACTTTTGCAGTTTTTAAAAATTGCACTTTCGAGATATTCGCAATTAAAATTCGAAAATGTCGAAAATCGTCTTTTTCGTCTGATGCGCTAGCCGCGAAATTGCTTCAGAAATAGAAGGAGCATGGACCGCGGATAATTTGTAACACAAAAGAAATTTTTTGCAAATGTGGAATTTAATAGAAATACGCGATTATTTGTCAAAATTGCATAAAGTGACTAAAATACAACGTCGTTTATTGACGAATGTGAATGCAGAAATGAAAAGGTCGTATGCCAATAAAGATTTGTGACGTAGTTTTGCAGTTTTTAAAAATTGCACTTTCGAGATATTCGCAATTAAAATTCGAAAATGTCGAAAATCGTCTTTTTCGTCTGATGCGCTGGCCGCGAAATTGCTTCAGAAATAGAAGGAGCATGGACCGCGGATAATTTGTAACACAAAAGAAATTTTTTGCAAATGTGGAATTTAATAGAAATACGCGATTATTTGTCAAAATTGCATAAATTGACTAAAATACAACGTCGTTTATTGACGAATGTGAATGCAGAAATGGAAAGGTCGTATGCCAATAAAGATTTGTGACGTAATTTTTGCAGTTTTTGAAAATTTGCTTTTCGAATAGCATTTTTCCAATCAAAATATGGAAATGTCGCACATCGACTTTTTCACCTGATGATATAGCGGCGAAATTTCTTCACAAATGGAAGGAGCATGGACTGCGGATAATTTGTAATGCAAGAGAATTTTTTTGCAAATATGGAATGTACCTAATAGCAATACGTGATTATTTCTCAAAGTTTCATAAATCAACAAAAATAGAACGCCGTTTTTTTACGAATTTGAGCTCGGAAATGGTAAGGCCGTATGTCAATAAGAATTTGTGACATAGGTTTACATTTTTAATAAATTCCAATTTCGAGATATTTAGAATTAAAGTTTTAAATAAATGTCCAAATCGAGATTTTCGTCTGATCTCCAGAGCAGCTGTTTATTGATGATAATGATGAATGTGCACTCGGAAACAGAAATGCGAACGCTGAACACAGGAATTCGCTCGCACCAAACTTTCGGCAAGTTTTTTTGTTGGATGTGACGTTTTCACACAGGTAGGAAATATCAGATAAACGGCGTCGTATCATGCCAGCAATCAGTCTTATGTTGCAGTTGTACTTCGTTCAGTTACGTATTGCTAAATCAGAAGAAGGTCCAAATATACAGGCGAGAAAGCCTGTGAGGCAGTCCAGTCTGTTTGCATGTCTCTCACACCCCAAATTAAGAGTTGCACAAGTTTAGGTATAGCAATTGCGATGCCCTGCGTATGGCCAAGTTGACTAGCCCATGTTGAGCATGGGACTTCTAAATGGGATCTGTTAATCACAATACAAAAAAAGCTATCAGAGTCACTGGAAAGCCCATGAATACAGGCAAAAGTCTGAAAGGCAGTTCAGCCCGTTTGCAGTGCTCTGCTAAACAAAACTTCCAATAGTTTTATCAAGAAGTTTTAAACTAACCATTGATGTTTATTACCCTGTCCAGGCCCAGTAATACGCGCCGCCACATATGCATGCAAAAATGGCTATAAAGGTGAGAATTTCAGATGCTGTTAATTCAATTTCCAGATGGGAACATTGAATTCTCATTGTTCTGGGCCCACAACTATGGGCTCACAAGGAAGGTAGAGAAGAAGGATTGCAAAATCTGCATCACTCTCCCAGCTGTTTTTGGATTGTCGGGGGTCTGCGGTATCTCCATCACAGCCGCTGTCCAAATACACACCTTGTATTAGGCTACACTGGGTGTGTATAGTCTAATAACCTATAGGTGGGATACAGTTGGGAGGGGGTTGCCAGACAACTGTATTATGGGTGGTCCCCAATGACGTGTATACAGTCCCGTCCGGAAATTACCCTACATGCGTACGAAGTACGCGTATTGCGTACTAAATACGCGTACGTGCGTTATCTATGCAAATTCACATAATGCGAAATAATTCAAACCTGCAGTTTGACATGCTAAAGGCTTGATTATGGATTCGCGATACCATTCTGCCGCTTGCCATGACATATTTCAGCCAAAACGCTTGAGTTTTGATAACAGTTCATATGCATTTGCATATATTGGGTTGTACGCGTACTTAGTACGCAACCGCGTACTTCGTACGCAATACGCGTACTTTTTGGGGTAATTTCCGGACGGTACTGTAGTTGTCACCTTTGGAAATGTGTGTATGCAGCCTGGGATGAACAATACACTATGAGCTTTCAGAAGCCGGCGTAGAGTGAAACCAGCTAAAGGGATGTAGTCCGGCATATCAGACACATCCCCCTGTGCATATCGGACTGCCATGCAACTAAGCCACGATGTCGGCTGGGTGGTTTCACCCTAGACGTTATAAGGAATAGTGCTAAAATCGTTGAATTACAAGTACAGGAAAAACCTGATGTATACTTGCTGTACCTGAAACCCGACAAAATTTCTGTACGATGCACACAGGCCAAAATGCACCGACATGAATGTTAGTAAAAAAGCAGTTTTTTCGCCCGGCCTCAGCCGGGCGAACCCCTACGAGAGCTTATCGTGCGTGCGTTCGTTCGTTCGTCCGTCCGTCCGTCCGTCCGTCACGCTCTCAGATCTCGGCGTCGGTAAGTTGTAGGAAGGAGATCTTGGGCTCTACGGAAAGGTCTTGACTCACTGATCATTCAGCTAAGAGACTTCGAAATTCAAAACTTTGAATTGCGCGCGCTACAGTAACCCGAAGCTTGAAACTGAAAACGGCTATTACTCGCTCGTCTTACGTCGCAGAGCGGCGTGCGATAGGTCAACTGAAAGGTCTCGACGTGCTCTTTCGCTTGGCATTAAAACTTTTGTTAATTGCGCAAACACGCAACACGAAAAGCGACATTCTTGCGTTTTTAACGCAGAAATCGCTCTAACTCGCTCAGCGTGCGTCGTACGGAGACGATCTTGGGTTGGTTGGATAGCTCTCGACTCACTGATCATTTGTTCTTCTATTGGTCGAAACTCAAAAGTTTGAATTTCGGGAGCTACAGTAATCCAAAGGTTCAAAACGCAAAACTTATCTAACTCGCTCGTCTTCCGTCATAGAGAGACGATCTTTAGTTCGCTGAATAGGTTTCGGCACACTGATAATTCCGTTAAGAGAAGTCGAAATTCAAAAGTTTGAATTGCGCGCGCTACAGACCCCGAAAGTCCAAAACGCAAAACGGCTCTAACAGGCTCGTCTTACGTCGTAGAGCGGCGTGCGATAGGTCAACTAAAAGGTCTCGACGTGCTCTTTCGTTTGGCGTTAAAAATTTTGTTAATTACGCAAACACGCACCACGAAAAGCGACATTCTTGCGTTTTTAGCATAGGAATCGGCTCTAACTCGCTCAGCGTGCGTCGTAGAGAGACGATCTTGAGTTGCTGGATAGCTCTTGACTCACTGATCATTTGTTCTTCTATTGGTCGAAACTCAAAAGTTTGAATATCGCGAACTATAGTAAACCAAAGGTTCAAACAGCAAATGGGCCCTAACTCGCTCGTCTTACGTTGTCGAGAGGCAATCGTTCGACAGTTTGAAAGCATACGTTGAGGCAGTTGTTGAACGGTCATTCCAAAAGAAATACTTTTGTTTTTTTTTAAACCCTTGTCTTACGAACAACTTTGTCTGCAAAAATAATTAATCCCGGGCGATCCCAATGTCCCCCAGCAACAACCGCTCAGAAATGCATGTGTCTTGCTCAAAAAATAATACCGGGCGATCCCAATGTTGCCCTGCAAGAACTTCTCAGAGAAGGAGTGGGTCAGAAGTAGCGCATGAATAGTGGACTCCGGGCGGGCGCGCGTCATATCGGAAAGGCTTCGAAATACTTACAAAAGTATCCACTCTTTTTAACTCTTCCACTTTAAAAAACTCACAAACCACTCTGTATTAATAAAACAACTCAACTTTTTTAAAACAGCTTGTTGTAGTTTCTTCAGCAGTCATACAATAGCCACTTTCAACATCAGAGGGCACACTGTGCATCATGTCGCTAAGAAACTCAGTTCATAAACTGTGGTAAATGCAGGTAAGCATGCACAACTCCTTCGATGTTCATTGCATGTGACATCCGACATTCCGTAAGTCGTCTATCGGCTCGATTTTGCAGGGTGTGCAAGCTCAAACCCTGCTTGTCGATGGATTGACCCTAAATTTTTTTCTGTCATTCTGTCATGCCGAATTTCTGTCACCATTTCTGCCGGCCCGCATAGGTTAAGGAAATGGAAGACGAGCGATTTTGGGTTATTTGTGTTTTTTTGTTTGGTTTGTTTTTTTTTGGGGTTTGGGGTGGGTGTGTTGTGTTTTATATATCTTCTGCTTGGCTCCGGAGACCTGTACAAATGGATCTTTCTCATTCCTTTACCCACAAGTCTGATCCTCTACTCGGGCAGTTGCCTCTTCCACAGCTCGCCCAAATTCCTTTATTTGGAGAAGGGGCAAGAATCAAAGGCCAGGAAGGCTGCCAGAGACTATGGAGGTGCAAACGTAGGCCTAGAAAGTTCGTTTAACCGTCCCAGAAGCGTTCAACTGGACTTCTGCTGATCTTTCCATTTCGCTCGTCTTCCATTCCCTTAACCGATGCGGGCCGGCAGAAAATGGTGACAGAAATTCGGCATGACAGAATGACAGAAAAAAATTTAGGGTCAATCCATCGACAAGCAGGGTTTGAGCTTGCACACCCTGCAAAATCGAGCCGATAGACGACTTACGGAATGTCGGATGTCACATGCAATGAACATCGAAGGAGTTGTGCATGCTTACCTGCATTTACCACAGTTTATGAACTGAGTTTCTTAGCGACATGATGCACAGTGTGCCCTCTGATGTTGAAGTGGTTATTGTATGACTGCTGAAAGAAACTACAACAAGCTGTTTTAAAAAAGTTGAGTTGTTTTATTAATACAGAGTGGTTTGTGAGTTTTTTAAAGTGGAAGAGTTAAAGAGTGGATACTTTTGTAAAGTATTTCGAAGCCTTTCCGATATGACGCGCGCCCGCCCGGAGTCCACTATTCATGCGCTACTTCTGACCCACTCCTTTCTGAGAGGTTCTTGCAGGGCAACATTGGGATCGCCCGGGATTATTTTTTGAGCAAGACACATGCATTTCTGAGCGGTTGTTGCTGGGCAACATTGGGATCGCCCGGGATTAATTATTTTTGCAGACAAAGTTGTTCGTAAGACAAGGGTTTAAAAAAACAAAAGTATTTCTTTAGGAATGACCGTTCAACAACTGCCTCAACGTAAGCTTTCAAACGGTCGAACGAATGCCGCTCGACAACGTAAGACGAGCGAGTTAGGGCCCATTTGCTGTTTGAACCTTTGGGTTACTATAGTTCGCGATATTCAAACTTTTGAGTTTCGACCAATAGAAGAACAAATGATCAGTGAGTCAAGAGCTATCCAGCAACTCAAGATCGTCTCTCTACGACGCACGCTGAGCGAGTTAGAGCGATTCCTATGCTAAAAACGCAAGAATGTCGCTTTTCGTGGTGCGTGTTTGCGTAATTAACAAAATTTTTAACGCCAAACGAAAGAGCACGTCGAGACCTTTTAGTTGACCTATCGCACGCCGCTCTACGACGTAAGACGAGCCTGTTAGAGCCGTTTTGCGTTTTGGACTTTCGGGGTCTGTAGCGCGCGCAATTCAAACTTTTGAATTTCGACTTCTCTTAACGGAATTATCAGTGTGCCGAAACCTATTCAGCGAACTAAAGATCGTCTCTCTATGACGGAAGACGAGCGAGTTAGATAAGTTTTGCGTTTTGAACCTTTGGATTACTGTAGCTCCCGAAATTCAAACTTTTGAGTTTCGACCAATAGAAGAACAAATGATCAGTGAGTCGAGAGCTATCCAACCAACCCAAGATCGTCTCCGTACGACGCACGCTGAGCGAGTTAGAGCGATTTCTGCGTTAAAAACGCAAGAATGTCGCTTTTCGTGTTGCGTGTTTGCGCAATTAACAAAAGTTTTAATGCCAAGCGAAAGAGCACGTCGAGACCTTTCAGTTGACCTATCGCACGCCGCTCTGCGACGTAAGACGAGCGAGTAATAGCCGTTTTCAGTTTCAAGCTTCGGGTTACTGTAGCGCGCGCAATTCAAAGTTTTGAATTTCGAAGTCTCTTAGCTGAATGATCAGTGAGTCAAGACCTTTCCGTAGAGCCCAAGATCTCCTTCCTACAACTTACCGACGCCGAGATCTGAGAGCGTGACGGACGGACGGACGGACGGACGAACGAACGAACGCACGCACGATAAGCTCTCGTAGGGGTTCGCCCGGCTGAGGCCGGGCGAAAAAACTGCTTTTTTACTAACATTCATGTCGGTGCATTTTGGCCTGTGTGCATCGTACAGAAATTTTGTCGGGTTTCAGGTACAGCAAGTATACATCAGGTTTTTCCTGTACTTGTAATTCAACGATTTTAGCACTATTCCTTATAACGTCTAGGGTGAAACCACCCAGCCGACATCGTGGCTTAGTTGCATGGCAGTCCGATATGCACAGGGGGATGTGTCTGATATGCCGGACTACATCCCTTTAGCTGGTTTCACTCTACGCCGGCTTCTGAAAGCTCATAGTGTATTGTTCATCCCAGGCTGCATACACACATTTCCAAAGGTGACAACTACAGTACCGTCCGGAAATTACCCCAAAAAGTACGCGTATTGCGTACGAAGTACGCGGTTGCGTACTAAGTACGTGTACAACCCAATATATGCAAATGCATATGCACTGTTATCAAAACTGAAGCGTTTTGGCTGAAATATGTCATGGCAAGCGGCAGAATGGTATCGCGAATCCATAATCAAGCGTTTAGCATGTCAAACTGCAGGTTTGAATCATTTCGCATTATGTTAATTTGCATAGATAACGCACGTACGCGTATTTAGTACGCAATACGCGTACTTCGTACGCATGTAGGGTAATTTCCGGACGGGACTGTATACACGTCATTGGGGACCACCCATAATACAGTTGTCTGGCAACCCCCTCCCAACTGTATCCCACCTATAGGTTATTAGACTATACACACCCAGTGTAGCCTAATACAAGGTGTGTATTTGGACAGCGGCTGTGATGGAGATACCGCAGACCCCCGACAATCCAAAAACAGCTGGGAGAGTGATGCAGATTTTGCAATCCTTCTTCTCTACCTTCCTTGTGAGCCCATAGTTGTGGGCCCAGAACAATGAGAATTCAATGTTCCCATCTGGAAATTGAATTAACAGCATCTGAAATTCTCACCTTTATAGCCATTTTTGCATGCATATGTGGCGGCGCGTATTACTGGGCCTGGACAGGGTAATAAACATCAATGGTTAGTTTAAAACTTCTTGATAAAACTATTGGAAGTTTTGTTTAGCAGAGCACTGCAAACGGGCTGAACTGCCTTTCAGACTTTTGCCTGTATTCATGGGCTTTCCAGTGACTCTGATAGCTTTTTTTGTATTGTGATTAACAGATCCCATTTAGAAGTCCCATGCTCAACATGGGCTAGTCAACTTGGCCATACGCAGGGCATCGCAATTGCTATACCTAAACTTGTGCAACTCTTAATTTGGGTGTGAGAGACATGCAAACAGACTGGACTGCCTCACAGGCTTTCTCGCCTGTATATTTGGACCTTCTTCTGATTTGCAGTTTACAGATCCCATTCAGAAGCCCCATTCTCAACTCAGGATGGGTGACTTGTGGCATAAACAAGGAGTCACAACTGCTGTGCTTAAATTTGTGTGTGAGCACTCCATACAGGCTGGACTGTCTCTCAGGCTTTTGCCTGCATACATGGACTTTCTAGTGATTTTGATAATATTTCTCTCTTTGTGATTTGCAGATCCCATTTTGGGTGTTCACATTGGTACTTCAAGCATTGAGAACTTTCCGCAGGCTGGACTGCCTCACAAGCTTTTGCCTTTACACATTGACATTCTTCTGATTTCGATAGTTTTTCTCTCCTTGCAGTTTCCAGATCCCATTCAGCAGCCCTGCTCTCAAGTCGGGCACATTGACTGGTGCTGCAGACAAGAACTCATTGGTGCTGCACTTAAAGTTGTGTAACTCTTCAGTTGGATATAACCACTGCAAGCAGTGTGGACTGCCTTGCTGGTGTTTGCCTGTATACATAGACTTTCTAGTGATTTTTTTAGTTTTCTCTCTGCAGTTTACAGATCCCATTCAGAAGCCCCAATCTCAACTCAGGACGGCTAACTTGTGTCATAAACAGGGAGTCGCAACTGCTATGCTTAAACTTGTGTGTGAGCACTCCATACAGGCTGGACTGCCTCTCAGGCTTTTGCCTGCATACATGGACTTTCTAGTGATTTTGATAATATTTCTCTCTTTGTGATTTACAGATCCCATTCAGAAGCCCAGTTCTCAACCAGGGTAGTTGACTTTTGCCATAGACAGGGAGTCACAACTGCTGCAGTACTACAGAACAGATCGATTTTGGGTGTTCACATTGGTACTTCAAGCATTGAGCATTTTCCACAGGCTGGACTGCCTCACAAGATTTTGCCTTTATACATTGGCATTCTGATTTTGATTGTTTTTCTCTCTTTGCAGTTTCCAGATCCCATTCAGCAGCCCTGCTCTCAAGTCAGGTCTTGGAACATGCCAAGTTCATCGGCCTCTGCTAGAAGCAATATTGTAACACCTTGGTGTGAAATGTTGAACGGATTTGCTGTTATAGCCCATTGTACACAGTGACTTTTGTTCTGTCAATGGTAACCCTGTAGAAATGCAATGTTAGCCATATTTCGTTTTGTCAATTATTATTTGCCATAGCATGTGCACAGACATTGGCTTTTGCATGAGTTGGTAAATCGAATCCTCTGTTTCATGAATGGGGGTACATCCAGCGGTAGCAAAATTTGCAACACATCAATACCATAAACACCTTGTATCAATTACAAGAGTACAGGGAGATGGCCACCTGTGGAGTGCAAAACAAGGATGTATACAAAGCAAAGCTGCAGTGTGTATGTGTAAGAATGCTGGAATTCACTATGCCATTTTCTATCACTCAATCTGACAGACACCCAATTTTAGCAGTTTCAAGAAGATTCCCGGTGTACACATACCATGTATGTAACAAATATGTAAGTGACAAATCACTTGCATGCACACACCCTCTACAAATCGACTAAAACACAGCACAAGAAGTGCATTGTCCATCGGAAAAGAAATACAACCCCTACTACTGTGAAGATTGCAGCAAATCGATGTGAGTTGGCTTGTGCTGGAAAAGATACCACATCTGAGGAGATCACTCACTTTAGCTTGTTGACCAAAGTCTTTGTTATCTGCAGTGTGCACACACATGGTTCTATATTCTTCTACCACTGTGGATACTGCAGTTTCAGTACGTTGTAGTGTGTGCAATGATAAGTGACAAACTATGTGCACACCCACTGAATTTACCTCGATGTGTAAATCGAATTCTGGGTAAGACAAATCAGGATAGATCCAGCAGCAGCTAAATTTGCAACATATTAACATGGAAAACAGCATGTATCAATGACAACGGTCAAATGTGATGTCCACTTGTTAAGTGTAAAACAAGGATGTGTACATAGCAATACTGCAGCCGCAAATGCACTGGTGTACATTTGCTGATATGCACTATGACTTTTTCTGTCACCCCATCTGACAGACAAGCAAATTTTGCATTAAATCGAAGACTCCCGATGTGTGTATGGGAAAAATTTGAAAAATTTCGCAGTCAAAATGGGTTGGCCACACTGAGGAATTTCGGGCCCAAAATTAGTCATTTCCAGGTTTTCCATTTTCTGTCACCTGGACGCTATTTAGCGTTCTGCCAGCCCGCATCGGTTAAACGGAGGATGTATACGCAAAACGTTGGGAAGATCAGCAAAAGCCCAGCTGAAGCTCAATCGGCGCGTAAACTCCCACAAATAATACTCAGACGGGTTTCTCTGCGAGCCTTAGACTTGCAAAATTCACCCGGCCGGCACTCCTTTGTGAAAGCCGTTTTGATGCACAGGAGTTGGCAGTGACGACGCCTCTGAATGGTCAGCCGTGGTTCGACCGCGGCTCAACAGGGAAAGGACCATTCAGGTGAGGCACTCACACGCCTATATCTGAACGAGTGCCCCCAATGTTCTGAGCACGCGTTTTATCTAGTCACGCTGTGCTGGATCGGCAGGGCCAAGAAGATCGTCTGCGGAGAGGCGTTATACCGTGGTCGTTCTCTATACCTTCAAGCAAGATCTTCCTTTGAATTCAGGCTATGCTTAGGTTCGCCCTGCGCCCACAGTCCCCAAGAGTCAGTCGGCGTCGGCCGACGTTCACACGGCCGCAGTTGTAGCGCGTCTCTGAATCTTGGGGGTACTTACTCAGAATTTTGGGGACACTCATTCAGACCCATCTGTGTATACCACTGTCTTGTAGACGCGGCGTGCTTCGACGCGCACCACTGCACGACGCGCAGCACCACACGACGTGAATCACCACATGACGCGACATAAACGTCGTGCACCACCAGACGGCGTGCACCGCTGCATGACGCCCACTACCGTATGAGTGACGTACATAATATGTACGTGACGTGCACCACCGCATGACGCGGAAACGCGCACCGCCGCTCGACGTGCATCACCGCACGACGCGCACCACCAATGATGTGCACCACGACACAATGCGCACGACTATATACGACGCGCACCACTGCACCACATGCACCACCTGATGGCAAGACTGCCACCCTACATCTTTTCGTTATCCTGCTCCAGAATGTCGAAAATAGCGGCTTCGTCAGGCCAATGGACCTGCTGCTGAAGAGGGAGTTCCGAAAGCCCCTCGTGCTGTGTGTGACGCTGCAACTGGCCGCCAATTCCACCTTCGGCTTCGTTGCCTGCCTTTACACTAGTGGCATCCTTGTGGATCTGGGAGTCACTGTGGAGGTTTCTTATCTACAGTATGTACTCTAATAAGCCACCCCCCCCCCCCCGTGGGGCTCCTTCTGGGGGGGGGGGGCGGTTGTGCGTCCGCCCCCCCCCCCACCCCATTCGGTCAAACCGCCCCCCCCCCCCCCCTACCCCATACCCCTTCACCAGCAAAAAAAATTCGTGTGGTAGCACTTTACGTTCAGAGCAAATAATTTTCGCCTGCGGACTGCGGCGCTATATTATAGCATTTTGATAGCAAAAAGATCGGCAAAAATTTTCGCCTGTGGTGCAGTGCCATCATGTTAAAGAATTTTTGTAACGGAAAAGGATCTGTTAAACTTTCGCCTGTGGTCCTATTTTCAGGCAATTTTGCCTTCAGAACGTTTGGCTCTCAGTAGCCCAGTCTGTGTCTGCCTGCGTTCGACCCAGCATACCGCAATGCACCGCACGCACGTACGTATGTACAGTGGGGCGCACCAGCATCGTGTTCCAGGTCGCCCAGTACGTGACGGCCTTCCTTGTGGAGCTGCCGACCATCTTCGCAGGGGTGGCCGTGACCCGACTGCTGGGACTGGGCCGCAGAGGCGTCGCCTTTCTCGGCCTGTCTCTCGGCCTCTTCGGACACAGCTTGATGGTTCTCAGCGGCGTCCTGGGTCAGTGGCAGTTCACGCATGACGACAAGAACAATAATTCATATTGTTCCACGACTTTCTGGAACAAAAACCAGACGACAATGATGTGACAGGCGCCTAGAACACACTGGTAGATGTGTTCTTAAATTGTTCCTTTTGAAATCTGCTGTGAAACAAAATCGAACCGTAATAACGCAACGGGGACTATACTATATAGGACCAAGGCTAAGACAATTCAGTAGCAAAGTTAGAACACTTCCGATGTGGTGCAAACTAACACGACCAGAGCAATTTAGGGTTGGCGTTATACTGTCTGGAACAATGTAAGAACAATGTTCTTCCAATCGTTAGAAATGTTCCAAGATTTCGGCTGGAACAAGAACAAAAACGAACTATTTCATTGTTTATTTGTCCGCCCGGAACAGAACACAACCAAAACAATTTCCGAAATCTTGGAAGAGTTTACACACCGGTGGGGGCGATTGTCCAGGCTCCATTCCCAAAGCGTGACGACGACGACCACGACAATCCATCCACAGTTCAGGTCCCTACAGTGGAATGGTCGCCCTGTGCTGCCTCAACGTGGGCAACAGTCTCGTCGCCGGAATCGTGGCCAAGGCCATGCCGGGCGAGGCGGCTCCGCAGGCGGCCAAGGCCTCCATCGTTCAGGCGCGTTCTGCTGCGTAGACCATGGGTGTGGCGGTCCGATTTAGACAATGTTTGGCACTTTTGGTACAACTTTGAGCGTTTCTCAACCTTTTGGGCGAATCTTTCTGGTCATTTTGCCCTTTCAGGGGGGTCGCTGATCCTCTAACCGGCCGTGGCCATAATTATGGCCTTTTCAGACGGTCGTCTTCTGCAGCGAGTCCCACGGGATGCTGATCATCGGCCTCTTCCCACTGGCCCACCACGCGTTGGGCTCTCTCGTCTTCGGCCTCGCCCTGGGCTGCGTCCTGCTGCTGACCATATGGCTCTGGTTCAACATGCCCGAGACACAGGGACGCTCCGTGGATGAGGTCCTGCAGGAGTTGCTGGGAACAACGGACCAAGTCCCGGGAAGACAAGAGGATGCAAAGAAGGAAGAGGAGATGGGGGAAAGAAGATCCTTGCTTTTGTAGGCATTGTGCGGGTAACAGAGATAGGGGTGTGGGCATGGGGTGCTTAACGTACGTTATCATCTTGCCTTACGTGGCTGGCTGAACAAGTCTCTTTTTATACTCCACAAAAAAGTGTGGAGTATATAGCGATTGTGCGCGAAACGCAGAAAATTACAGTCAACGGCGTTCGCGCGTGAAGCGGCCGATTTCCAAACGGTCTCTTGCGTTGGGTAGGCCTAGTGGGTGGGCAACCTGCACGACATATGGGGTCACGCTGCGGGACCCCGTTGGCGGGAAATTCAAAAATTTAAATTTTCAAAGTACTGAAAAATGGGTTACACAGGGTAGAACTCGAAAAAGTTGCATATAATGGTATATACTATCTTTTGATATGTTGTAGTACTCGATAGTGCCGAACACGCAAAAAAAGAATTGGATCGCTGCGGGACCCATTTTGGCGCCAAATTTGAAAAATTCGCGAATTTTGGCCCCGGGTCGACTTTGACGGGCTGCTGTGCGAGCTAGGTAGCAGCTAGAGCGGCGAGACCACTCTTGGTGCTCCTTCCCAGATGTCCTCTATCGAATGAGCCACGAACGGAAAAAATCGGACGAAACACAAAAAACTTTCTTACACTGCGACTTTTTCGACTCCGGGGTCGAAAATTGCGATTTTCGCATTTCGGCGTCTATAGCGCTCGAATGCGTTGCCGAATCGTTCCAAAAGTGGTTTCAAACGATTCTGCGCTTAAATCTGGCCCGGAAAAGTATTTTTGAAAAATTTGCAGAGCTACAGTATCCCTGCCGCGTCGGTTTGAATTTTGGGTGTCGAGTCGACTTCGCCAATATTATGCTGGATTTCGGGGTTTTCGGGGGCGCTGATTACGAATTTGGCATCCGTTTAGTGTATAGATGATGTTTGAACGTACCTACGACGAATTTGTATGCTACTGTACCCTAAGTGCAGAATTTCAGTTCCTGGAGTCCATAGGAAACTAGGGGTGTTGTATGTCGAATCTGGGGTATTTTGGGATGTAGATCACGAATTCAGCATTGCTTTTGCGATTGGGGGTGCCAGGAGGCCACAAACAGCAGAGGAGTCACCGTGCGTAGGAGTTCAAATTTGTGGAGTATACTGCGAGTAGTATAAGGCTGATACTAGTCCCCTCCAACCAAATTAACATAAAATTAACAATTCTAATTAAGGCAAAATTGGCAGATGTTCATTATTTATGCAAAAATTTTGACAGTTGTGGGGGTCATCAATCAAACGTGGGTAAAGACGCAACACGCGTCACGCAAGGGGGCCGACGCGCGCCTAGTATATATAGCGTCTCCCCTCCTCCCTCTAGGCAGGCAGGCAGGGTGGGCGGCCGCTGGCCAATCAGCGCGCGCGGCGGCTGCTGTGTGTAGCGTAGGCGCCAGCATGCCTGTAGTGCCATCCTCCCTCTCTCCTTCCTCCCTTTCTCCCTTGACAGTCAAAGTGGAACGGGAACCGAGGGGCTACAGGTTCACAGGTATTATGAGCTCCATTGGCAGGGACTCCTGCACGATTAGCGGAAGGGAGCCAAACGTCCGGCCGGCACGCTCCGCGTGAGGCCGGACGTGCATATCCCTTCAGAGTCGTCGTTGTCGCCGCCGCCGCCCCCCTGCAAACATTGCGACAACGACAGCAAAAGGGCCAAACTGGAAGAATGAGAATGAGGCGAGCGGGGCGAGCGGAGCGGCGAAGGGGCGACGACGACGACGAGGAGACAAAGTATAGTGGCGGTTCATGCGCTTAGCCTTGCCTCTCTATGCGTTGGCCTATGCGCCTTTTGCATAGTAGAAGTGGGCGCCGCGCGCCAGCGTCCACCCTCTCTCTATGGGGCGGCGGAGAGGGAAAGAGAAAGAGAGGGAGTGGGGCCCCCCGCCCGCCCCCCCACCCCCCCCCCCCCCCCCCCATTCGAATATTCAAACGCCGGCGGTGGCAGCGGGGAAGGAGGGGGGGCTTCTCTCGCGCGCGCGCGACGACGCAACACTGACGAATATCATGTACTAATGATGAGCCAAGAGGGAGGGAGGGAGGGAGCGGCGTCTGCCGCCCAATGGAAGACAGACATCTCCTTAGAATGGGGGGCGGGGGATCGAGAGAGAGAGAGAAGGGGCCGAGTCGGCGTGCGTGCCATGCACACTTCATTGTCACCACACCACTCGCACAACAAACAGAGGCAGCCACCAAATTCTCTCAATCGGTGGGCGGGCGATCAACAACAGGCAATCACTGCTGCCATCGCTCCAGCTTCCTTCGCTTCTTCCCGGCGCCGCCGCCGCGGAAGATGACCTTGGCCTCTTCTCGGCCCACGAGCGGCGATCGCTTGAGGAGGGAGAGATAGGCGCCGCAGGTGGTCCGCTCAGAGCCGTCGTCCAGCCGAGTGGCCGAGCCTGCAACACGCACGCACGCACTGCGGTCTTTCGCATCAATGCCATTGGTGCGCGCGGGGCGCACTGTAGTCCACTGTAACACACTAGCACACATATTACATACACACACAGATGTTGGAATCTCTTTTGCAGTCCCATTTAGTTGTGCTGCGATCCAAATAAACGAAACAAAATTATGCCATGTTCTTGAGCAAGGCTTGGACGAGCTACAAAAAATTGCAAATCTGCATTCTACGAACTTCTATGTACAAAGGTTGATGTCGGCCGGATTTGAACCTGCGGTCTTCCGGTTGTCCAAACGTTGACCCCGATGTAGTGTGCCTACTCGTGAGCTTCGAACGATGAGTCATACGAGTGCTATACACACGCCTGGAGAGAGACAGTGTATTGAGCCGAGACAACTAACCATACGATGTGGAGTATGACTATATGTAGCTTCGCTTGTCGCTGAGTCCATCAGTCGCTCATTCGCGATTTGCCACGTTCGTTGCACGCCAGAGTGCTCCTAAAAGCAATGTAGCAGCGCGAAAGCCAACAAACATGTTGGGAGGAGATTCTCTGACTCTCCAGCTAACTTGTCCGGACGACTGGGATGCCAAGTCGGCCAAATACGAATTCTTCTACCGTGGTCTGCCGCTCGACAATCGCACTGACTTAGTAGCGAAAGGGTATGTTTGCGCTCACAGCCATAACAGTAGCAACGACAAGTGGCCAGACATAAAATAGCATCGTAATGCTTGTTGTTCGTTTGTGTAGCTGGGAAATCGCCCTGAGCAGCATTCAACTGCTGTCTCTGCCTTCTCCACACTATTTGGGTCAGGTCAAAGGAGTGATGATCCAGACAGTGAGCGAGGGCTGACATTCGGAATGGCAAACAATCAACTTGCCACCGGTTGTTTATGGAGCGACCGCCGACATAGCTGCTCATCTGATGCAGCATTTGCCCGTTGCCATTAGCTACAAATCCGACGTTCGCTTCGATGACAACGGTCGCATGCGACTGACTATACCCAAGGATTACCGAATGTACCTGCCAGAGAAGCTGTCTAGAGCGTTGCGTCTCTGCGACAAAAGCCATTTAGCTGGTTTGGGTTTTATTCGGTTACTACTGTATTGTTGAATGCAACATGACACGTAGACCTAGTCTAGACGCACCTACATGTATGTATGTATGTGTGTATGCCTACATACGCATGTGTGCCTAAATGTATTGTAGGTAGGTACAGTAGGTTAGGTAGGGCGAGACTGCCGCAGCTGCACACAGGCGCCTTCGTCGAAGGCGGTCAACCCAAGAAGCAGGTGCTAGAGGGTGGTCAAACAGGCTTCTACCCGTCAGTGCCCAATCTGGTCGACGTGTCCCTCTCTCCGTGCTCGAGCGTGGTCAGGAACTGCCAGACGGTGGCCAGCCAGTGGACGGTGGACCTGCAGGGCCCCCAGCCTCAAGTGGTCATT
>JASAMZ010014063.1:0-15393 GCA_030248115.1 Linhomoeus sp. GSCO2_2 | reverse complement strand
GTGTTTTATTCAGGAAGATCAGTTTTTCAGCAGTTTCAGGCTTCAGATTCGACCTCTTGTCATCATATACAGCACCGGCTAGAGAGAAGGTCTGCTCCGACGCCACACTAGTAGCTGGCGGGCTTAGATACTTCTGAGCCATTGTCGCCAAAATAGGGAATTTCTCACAGTTTCGCTGAAATAGTGGCAGCAGGCAGCTTCAGTTGGCATAATTGGCCACGGTTTAAAAAAAATAACTTGACTAACATTCCAGAACTCCAATGGGTCTCTTTCAATTGGCTCCAGTTGGGTTTCAATGTAAACAGCTAGCTCCTGTAATGTGGGAAGGGGTGTATGAAAAGTGGAACAGTATTGTTTTGTTTTGATTCATACAAAACTCAACGAACTTAAGGGACAGGCTGCACATCAGATTTGGCACTAACCTACCTACTATACTACTAGCACGAATCGCAGCAGACAACCAAGTTGCACTTGTGTATTTGCACCCTGTAGTAGTAGACACCTTAGCAGCATCTTCTGGAGTGCGTCTCCTCTGCGGACTCTGCATTCTAGGCTCCTCCAAGACTAGGCCAGACAGGAACGATGACGATTCAGATCTCTTGGGATGCTTAGGGTTAGGCTCAGCCACGACCTCAGGGTCGTCTGACTCCTCAGGCGTCTCACACCCACTTCCTAAATTCGACTAATTATTCAATAGCTTCATTCGACTAAATTCCACATTTTCCAAAATCGACCGAATCTTGCTATTCTCAGATAATCTCACCTTCTGAAACCCAAACTTGTAGAAGGGCTTTGAAACCTTCTTTGTTGTCGAAAGCCCTGTCCTTGAATCTAGGATCCAAAAATGTCGCCAGAGAGTAAATCCTGAAGGTAGTACCTGCTATAAAACGAATCCCCATACAAAACGGCACTTCGAAGTAGCTAACTAACCGAGTATTCTCTAGGGAAAACCGATTTCTGAGCTGCAAAATCAGCTCCTCTCGACAGGTTCCTAGCCCATCTGCAGGACAGGCTTGTAAATCGGCCACAAGTTTTCGCACCATTGGAATTTGAACCGCTATCGACGAGTCGTCCTGACAGACCTAAGCGTGAGCGAGCAAACCTCAGTAGATTTATATACAATACTACGGTACTATAAACCAACAATCTTGGCATGAACATAAGTTAAAATTGGGTTGTTTGGTGGGCCAAATTCATACAGTAATTCGGAAAAAGTTCGGACAGATTTGCAGTATTGCTGTTGTTGATTAGAGTTTCTAAACTTTCCTCTACCACTTACAAAACGGCTGGCTTCTTCCACTGGGCGCAAAAGCGACGACAGCGATTCAAGCAGGTTCCACTCGTGGCCCGACAAATCAGTAAGGCTTGAGTTATCAAGCGCATAGTTTCGAATAGCCCTCTTCTGCTCTACAAGCCTCTCAACCATGAATAGTGTACTGTTCCACCTCGTCGACACGTCCTAAAGCAAATGTCACCATACTAGGACCAGTAACTCATGTTTGCGAAACTATAATCCATATCATATGCCGCTTCTGGTTGCAGCCGATATTCGCGACAATCCGCACATTCATTCTACCACGCTGAGGTTGTACCGTACCTGTATTAGCACGTGATCTGGGAGTTCATTCTGCTGCTGCAGCAGTTTTAGCTCCTCCTTCGCTGCGGGGCTACGATTGAAAAACTCAACAATATTTCTCGCTCTTGACGTCGCGTCTATCACCGCCCTCTGAGATCTGAGAGCAGCTCTCACGCTCAGATTCAATTTGTGGGCTGCGCAGTCAGCCGAGTCGACTTCGCCCGTTTCAAACGCCTTATAATTCGATAATCGTCAAGCAGGGAGCTTGGGATGGAAGGAGGAAGGGATTGTGGGGGGGGGGGGAGAGGGTGGGAGGGAGGAAGGGAGCGTGTGGGGAGAGGGGGAGGGTGTGGGTGGGGAGAGGGGGAGGGTGGGGAGGGGGTGGGGGCGAATAGGAGGGTGGGGGGTGGGGAGGGGGGATGGAGGGAGGGAGGGAAGGAGGGAGGGAGGGAGGGAATAGGAGGGTGGGGAGGGGGTGGGGGCGAATAGGAGGGTGGGGGTGGGGAGGGGGAGATGGGGGGAGGGAGGGAGGGGAGGGAAGGAGGGAGGGACGAAGGGAGGGTGTGAGGGAGCATTGGTTAACCAACCTTAACCATATTTGCCCCCTGGTCGCGCAGCACAACGTGACACTCCGACTTGTCTATCTCCCACTCCTCCAGCATGTCCTCAAAGATCGCCCAAATATTGACACCTGTGTGTCTCAAAGGGAACTCTCTGACACATAAAACAAATTTCTCGCGCTGCCATTTGCCAGTGATAAAGTGAGCAGTTAGGCTGAAAGAATAAGATTTGTTACAGGATGTCAAGCAAACTGCGTATCCAATTCATACCAAAAAGTTCACTTCACAAGCAACGATCGACTTTGAGCCAAAAACTGAAGCTGAACAACCTCATGAATGCACTGGTAGGGCCAGTCCAAATATCAGTTGTGAAGGAAATCGCAGGAGATTCCTTCACTTTGGCCAAAATAGCACTTTTCACGGCATTATAGACTTTGGGCAGCATTTTTTCGCGGTAGTACTTGTCTCCTGAACTTCTTGCCATCAGCTACCGTATGCGCAAAAGCATCGTCACATCAAACACGCCACCTTTTAGTTTCGCTGCTGCAGCCTCTCCCAGAAGCGCCTTGAAGGTAGGCTGATTTACAATATTGAACGGCACGTTACAGCAGGCGATAAAATGAATGATTTTCTTGTCAAAGGAAGGGGAAGGCTCTATCTGCAATGCAAAGCGCAAACGATGTTGTTACACACCGCAAATCAAAGAACAATAACAAAACCGCAAACATGCACCAGCAGGTGCTTTTCCAGATTCGTTCTCGCCTTTTCCTTCGCTTCTGTCTCTTGTTTTTGCAAAGCGGCATATTTGTCTTTGAACTCTGGGTGCTTTGACAAGTGAGTCAACAGGCCCTTAGTGCTACCGCCTGAGAGCTTTATTTTCTGCTTACACTCTTTACAAACAGCCTTCTTGTCATGCTTGTCAAACAAGTCCAATTTCCACAACAGACTCATCACTTCTAAGTTCGTTTTCAGTTTAGCTATACCTAATCGAAAGAAGAACAGAAATCGCCATCGTTTCGTAACGGATGACCACTGAATTTGCATTGAATTTGCAGAGACATACAGTATACTTATCAATTAAGGTTCTTCCTTTCGTGTCAGGGCAAACAGAGTAAGACGCAACAATTGCAAAACTGAACGCACACACAGAAGACATACTATCGCTCGTTAAGGGCAACTTCGTGAATCGGTTTTTCGAATTGTCGGGATCGGGATCGGGATCGGGAATGGAAATCCCATTGTGCGGGATCGGGATCGGGATCGGGATCCCGAATTTTGGTCGGGACGGGATTCGGGACGGGATCCCGTCCCAAAATTAGGGTCGGGATCCCGCGATCGGGATCCCGTTTCGGGATCCCGGACGAACACTACTAAAAAATACAAGAATTACCGTAAATTCTCTAATAAACGAGCGGCCCGTCTATTATTTCGAGGGGTGTCTACCCTGCCCGTTTATTGGAGAGTGCCCGTCAATTAGAGAGTGCCCCTTTATTATTTCAACCCATGTGGGCTGGATCTTACAGACGTTTCAAGATGCTCAGCTCGTAAATAGGCATGCCAAGGCGAGTAAAATCTTCAATTTACCACTCAGGTAAACTCAATTCTTCCTGTTTAAGGAATTTTCATACTCAATGCATCCTCTGTGTGTGCCTAGAGTGTTCATTAGCAGCGTCAGGCACTGTTTGGCAACCTTTAGGCAGTCAGTGTCCGATTCCAATAAACAGGCATGCCCGTTAATTGGAGAGTGGCCGTCTATTGTTTTGAGGGAGGGGTGTCTACCCTGCCCGTTTATTGGAGAGTGCCCGTCAATTAGAGAGTGTCCATTTATTGGGGAATTTACGGTATAACCAAAGCAAAAATATAGACACAAAAGAATTGTTTCTTGGTGCAAGTTTTTAACAAACTTCTTAAACTTTTCTAAGCTTCAGATGTACAGCTTTAAAATTATTACAGATTACAGATTATTACAGATTGCAGATTATCTAAGTAGTCATAATCCAGTACCGTCATAATCCAGTACTGCAATCCCTGCTAGCGATCTCGTTATTCGTGAGTGGTTTCTTGCCCAAAACTGGACAAGCGTTACATAACTTCTTGGAGGAAGAATTATCGCTGGAATTTGAGAAACCTTGGGAGGAAAAATTATTCTGCCCAAGGGCGGCACCTGGCTGCCACGGCACACAACTAGTTGAACGCTGAAGGGGACCTTCAGGGTGGCACTCCGTTTGTTTCGAAGCAAAGCAGACTGTTCGCGTCTCACCGCTCGGTAATATTCCTTGACGGAAACGCCAGACTCGTGTCTCAGTGTCGCCGACAATGTTCGAACAAGTTTGGACGTGTTTGAACGTGTTTGGACAAGTTTGAACATGTTCGGTCAAGTTTGGGCATGTTTGAGGCGTGTTCTGACGCCCAAAGCAGGCTAAATAAAACTCAAAACGCAAAACAAATGCCAGATTCGTGTTCTGCGGTGTCAGAAACCCCTGAAACAACTGTCAACTCAATTTTGAAATTTCGACCCCGGGACCCAATTTTTGGCCGGCCGGGTTGCGAAATCAGCGCAAAGGCGTCCCAAATCGCAAAACAAACACCGGATTCGTGTTCAGCGTCGCCGAAAACCCCCGAAACAAGTGAAAACTCACTTTCGAAAATTTGACCCCGGGATTAAAAAATTCGGCTCGGCCGGGATGCGATACCTAAAAATGGTCAAGACACTTCGTCTAGACCAACTTTTGATATACAACACGTTGCGATTATCAATTTACCGTTAATGACACGCTTTATAATCGAAACGGCCACTGAAAGTCGAAAATCCGAATTTTCCGCTCGGGACCCGGGACCTTTGTCACCGCGGATCTCCCGAACGGCATGACCGATCTCGGCGGTTTTGGTCTCGAATGAAAGGTAATATAATGTTCTCGGACAAGTTAAAACTTGACGAGGATCCACTGTCGCAAACTCGAGTTACGATTTTTTAAAGACTGGAAAAAAATTTGAAAATTCAAATTTTCTACCGTACTCCCGCGTCGGACCACCTAGGGAGCCCGTTTTGGTTTTTTCCAGATCAGCATCCAAGCGCCTGCAACATATCCAAAAATCACCAAAATCGGCCTACTTTTGCAAAAGTTATGGTCTATTGTTTGTTTTTTTACTTAGTAAAAATTCGAATTTTTGAATTTTCGCAAAATTCTTCCACCACCGGAATTTTCTAGTTTCTCGTCCACGCAGCGCGTCGACTCAACCTATCTAACGCAAAAAACCACTTGGCGATCCAATAAGTGTAGCGCGAGAAAGCTTGGTAAGATGATTCTGTTCAATCCGATGCCCCCTATAGCACTCCTGCTTTTGCAAAGTGGAGTGCCAAAAATCATCGCAAGATTTTTTGTAACGCTGCACGAAAAATTTCCTCCAAGGTTAAACTATAAATCTTGGCGGAATTTTTTTTTCCATTATTTATCCCTCCAACAAAGATCAGGAGAAAAATTTTCCCAAGGTAAAGTGTAACGCGTTCGGATGGGCTAATCAAGGTGTGGATGGAGCCGCGGGGCCAAGAATCTCGTCTGTGGGAGTCGTTACACCGTGTTCGTTCTCTATATATCTTCAAGCAAGATTTTCCTTTGACATCAGGCTATGCTCAGGCTCGCCCTGCGCCCACAGTGCGCAAGAGTCAGTCGACGTCGCAGTCTGGCGGGTCGAAGCTTAGGCTTAACGCAACCGGTGACCGACTTCAGGGCGCGCGGAGCGCGTCCTGAAGTTTGTGGTCGCGCTAAGCCTCAGCTGAGATCCGCCAGGCGCGACGCCGGCCGAGTTTTAGTGCAAACTGCAAGTGGAATAAACACTCCTCCATTTACTTTACCCCATGCTTAGGCCGGCTGTGCCCAACAGGTTACTCAGAGCCTCTGGGTCCTGGCCTGGGGGCACTCATTCAGAATTTTGGGGGCACTCATTCAGAGCCACCGTAAGCAGCATGTCAAAGAATTACCACCCCTCGAAAGTAGATGTCTACAGCTCTAAGTACCCTTGCTGTACGTAGTTGCTTGTCATCCTTTATTTAGATGGGTATGGTAACCGCAAGGTTGGCTACATGATGTCAGCGTTTCGAAACTCTTGCGTAGCTATGCTAGCGCCCCCTGTCGGATGATTCGGCCATGCAATGAGATATAGAGGAGGCTGTTTTTTTGCTCGGCCTCAGCCGAGCGAACCATATCAAGAGCTCGGCGTGCGTACGTACGTGCGTATTGTACGTGCGTACGTGGGTACGTACGTCACGCTCGCTTCGGGCTTAATAACTCGCTCGTCTGACGTCGTAGGGTGGAGTTTGAGACATCGTCGAGTAGCCTGAGGACTCCTCTCGCCATCTGAGTGGTCAAAACTGAAATAAGTTTTCAAACTCGCGCGCTACAGTATCCCAAAGTGGGGTCCATTTTAAGACAAAAGTTGACCGAAGCTAGTCAAATCGAATATCAAAGTGAAGCGCTCGAGCTCCTGAGCACGAATCCGACAACAAAAAGTTTCAAAAGTTTAAACAGAGAGCTACAGTAACCAAAACGCGTCGAAAACTGGAAACGGCACGCTTGCTTCGGGCTTAATAACTCGCTTGTCTGACGTCGCTGGGTTGAGTTCGACACATCGACGGGTAGCCCTCGGACTACTCTCGCGAACTGTGACGTCGAAATAATAACAAGTTTTAAAAATTGCGCGCTACAGTATCCTGAAGTAATGTCCGCAAAAAGTCATAACTTCATAGAACCTAGTCGAATCGCATATCACAATGAAGCGCTCGACCTCCTGAGCAAGAATCCGACAACAAAAAGTTTTAAAACGTCAATGAGAGGGCTACAGTAACCAAAGCGCGATGAAAACTGCAGATTTTTGGTTTGTTACATCTTGGCACTCGTGCGTTGCAGAGCGGCAGTCTTGACATCGCTGAAGAGCTCACTGCAAGCCAACATCAAATCATGCTCACAATTGACCTGTAGTTTTGCGTTAGATTCCAGTGTTTTTTTTAAAATTTAGTCTGAAAAGATGATTTCCTGGTGTAAAGAATTAAACCCGAGCGATACCTACGTTGCGTAGCAAGACCACTCCAAAAAGTGTAGTCGCGCGGAGAGTCAAAGACGCTGCACAAAACCGGATAGGGCCTTGCTACAATCTCAGCAAAAATTCAAAGCTCAAAACCACTCCGCTTTTTAAAAGAGACTTGTTGTGCCAATCTTGGGCCAGTCAATTATGCGTATTTCACTACTGAAAAAGTTTTGCGGTCACACCGACTACACGCGTGTTGCGTACCACCCCTCTCTCAAATTCTTGCTGAAGTATGATGGCATAGAGCAAATCCCACTGCATTGGTATCCATAGAGTTGAAGGGGTCGGAGCGGGAGTGTGGGCGACGCGGAATAGCTACTGTAGTGCACCGCATCCAGTAGAGTTGGCAAGGTTCGCGTCTCTTCAGGGCGAGCGGGTGTTGATCCACAGCGGCAGCGGCGGCGTGGGCCAGGCGTCTATTCGCGTGGCCCTGGCCAACGGGGCCGAGGTCTTCACCACTGTCAGCACACCGGAGAAGCGCCGCTTTCTCCAGCAGCTCTTTCCACAGCTGGCCGACCACCACTTCAGCTCCAGCAGGACCGCCGACTTCGAACACCACATCAAGAGGGTCGGCTGGCGACTCTACATACCGTAGCTACAGCTTGTTGCGCGACTGCACATGTGTCGCATCTACCTCGTCTGCAGATGACGAAAGGGGAAGGAGTCGACCTGGTTGTGAACTCGTTGGCGGGCGAACTGCTCCACGCGTCGGTTCGCTGCCTGGGGAAAGGCGGCCGATTTCTGGAAATTGGCAAGTACGACATGACCATCAACACGATGCTCGACGCCGGCAAGCTCAACGAAGACTTTGAATTCCACGGCATCTTCATCGACCACTTGATGGATCGCACCAGCCCTTACTACAGGCACGACGAGTGGATGTACGTCAAGAACATGATTGCCGAGGTAAAGACTTGCTCGTCGTCGTCGTCGTCGTCGTCGTCGTCGTCGTCGTCGTCGTCGTCGTCGTCGTCGTCGTCGTCGTCGTCGTCGTCGTCGTCGTCGTCGTCGTCGTCGTCGTCGTCGTCGTCGTCGTCGTCGCCGCCGCCGCCGCCGCCGCCGCCGCCGCCGCCGCCGTCGTCGTCGTCGTCGTCGTCGTCGTCGTCGTCGTCGTCGCTGTTCGTTGTCGTCGTCGTCGTCGTCGTCGTCGTCGTCGTCGTCGTCGTCGTCATCGTCGCTGTTCGTTGTCGTGCGATGCCTTACAGACAAAACCATTCGAACCCCTTTAGGAGATCGAGATGGGCGTAATTCAGCCCCTGAACCTGCATCTATTCGAGAGCGACCAAGTGGAGGCAGCCTTTAGGTTCATGGCCAGTGGTCAGCATGTGGGCAAGGTCGTACTAACGGTTCGGGAGGAAGAGCAGCCGACGTCGGTGTGCCTGCCCCGGCCGCTCTACGTCGACGCCGTTGCCAGGGCTATCTTCCGGCCCGACAAGGTCTACATGATCACCGGAGGTCTGGGCGGCTTCGGCATGGAGCTGGCCTGTTGGCTGCTTACGCGCGGCGCTAGGAAGTCAGTGAACGGAAACCTTAGTGGAGTCGGCCATTAGGATTACACGGTCGACGTTCCAGATTGGTCTTGACCAGCCGGACGGGTGTCCGGAACGGGTATCAAGCGCGCTACCTGCGCGCCTTGCGTCTCTACAACATCTATATCCACCTGTCCACCCTGGACATGGGCGTGGAACGGCAGGCCGAGAAGCTTGTCGCCGACTGCGAAGCGATGGGCGGCCTCGGCGGCGTCTTCCACCTGGCCATGACGCTCGCGGACACCTTCTTCGATAACCAGACGGCCAGCAACTTCGAGGGCGGCGCTCGCGTCAAGTATTGGGGCACGCACAACCTCGACAAGGCCACCAGAAAGCTCTGCGACAAGGAGAACATGAGATAGTTGGTGCAGGCTTGTATGTATTAGTTAACCTTGTTCGCCAACTTCCTGACCATAGGAATGCTTACAACAAATGATGAACTGCTTTCTCTCTAGCTTCGTCTGCTTCTCCTCCCTGGCAGCTGGACGAGGAAATCAGGGGCAGACCAGCTACAGCTGGTCCAACAGCGCCATGGAACGCATTGTGGAGCAGCGCAAGCACGACGGCTACCCTGCCGTCGCGATCGAATGGGGCGCCATCGGTTGGTGAAGCGAAGCGAAGTGATCCAGCTGAATCTGTACTTGTCATCTGACGTGGCTATTGGGGTGTCGTGTCCTCAGGGGACGCCGGCGTGGTCCTGGACAAGCTGGGCATGGACAACGACAGCGTGGTCAGTGGCACCCTGCCGCAACGCATGGCCAGCTGCCTGACCGACCTGGACAAGCTGCTGCTGTGGGACCACCCGCTGGTGACCTGCTTCGTGCGCGCAGACACCGCCTCGGGTCAGAGGGGCGCCTCTATGGGAACGGCGGACCTAATGTCGGCCGTGGCCAACATCATGGGCACCGATCCCTCAACACTTGACCCCGGGGCTAAGCTGCTTGACCTGGGTCTCGACTCCCTCATGGGCGTGGAGATCAAGCAGGTCCTTGAGAGGGACTTCGACGTCGTGCTCACCACCAAGGACATCCGCAGTGTCAGTGGCTTTTGTCTAATTCATTGACAGTGTGTGCACATGGGAACTGCAGCTGAAGTGCCTCAAGTAGGACTGGCGTTTGAGGATGACGTTCGTTTGTAGGTGACCCTTGGAGACCTAAAGGACATGGCGGCGGCCAAAAAGGCGGCCGGCGGCGGAGCCAAACAGGAGAAGACGGCCGCCGTCTCTGCCGAACTGGACACCTCCAACGTGACGTCCAAAGAAGGCGCGACTACGGCGAATGAAGAGACGCGCGAAGAAGAGGAGGCGAGAGTGGAGGGCCAATTGAGGAATCTGTTCAGGCGAGTTGATCTGGTTCCGACGACGTGTCTTACGCATGCGTTGCTACAGCAGGCGTAATGCCAGCCGATGCAAGTTATCTTCAGAATCAGAATAGACCTGCGGAAGATCGTTCGCGACGAGAAGCTGCTTCCGCTTCGCGAGGTCCCTGGGGGACTAGGTGTCGCGGTCTTGCTTTACTTATAGGATATAATTTGTTGCCCTTTACGCCCTGTCGAGCTTCAAATTAGCGCGCAAATAGACTTTTGATCCATGGCACTCAGGGTCTGACCCAAAGAAGACGGTTTACTTCGTCCACTCAATCGAAGGGATCGCAGACACCTTGAATGCCGTTGCCGCCGAACTCGAAGTCGACGCCAGCTGCTTCCAGTGCACCCCGCTGGTTCCCGTCGACTCCATGGAGGCCATGGCGCTTTGCTACGTGGAGGTAGGACGTCGAGTGATCAAAAGCAACCGATTTGCCACTACTTCGCGATTCTTCGTGAAATAATTCTTCAGTACACCTCAGGAGCTGCTGACGCGTCAGCGGACGGGCCCATATTGTCTGGCCGGCTACTCCTACGGGGCCTGCATTGCCTACGAGATGGCGTGCGAGCTGCAGAGGCGGTTTGGCGCCGACGTTGTTAGCCACCTCATTCTGCTGGACGGCAGCCCGCACTACATGCGCACTTACAGACAGGTGGGGGAAGCCAAACTCGACGCTTACATCATCCAGTGGGCTAGTCTGTATCTCTTTTCCATTATGGCGTACTCTCAGCGGAAGTTGCAGATCTGGCGCGCCGCCTTCGGCCTGACGGCGCAGAATCTGGTGCGCAACGGCCTCTTCGAGTCGGAGCTGTTGTGCGCTCTGACGGCGCGCTTCGTCCAGCTGCCGGACGAGAGGGCGACGCGCCGTCGGCTGGCCGCCCTCCCCAGCTGGAGGGCCAGAGTATCGACCCTCTTGGAGGAGATGAAGGCGGTGACGGAGACGACGGCCGTCTACGAGGACCTTCTGCTCTTCGGCTGGGACATGCTGCGCGACCGCTTCCTCTGCGCCGACATGTGAGGGAGTGGTGCTGCTCTGGTCCGGCGCCTTCAGTCCCGATATGTCGCGTTGACATCCACGGCTACGCACGATCGCTCATGTGATGTGGCTGGGGAAGCCCCGATTCAGGTACCAACCGAGTGGCAAGTTCCAAGGCGACGTCCACCTAATTCGGGCGGAAATGGGCGTGGCCAAAGAAGAGGACGTCGGCCACGACTATGGAGTTGGAGAGGTCAGAATTGATCACTGAGTGTTTTCGGTCTCAAACGAATAACGATCAAGGCTTGCCACACCCTTAGCTCGATGGTATGCAGAGCTTACCGTAAATCCTCCAATAAGCGCCCTGGGCGCTTATTTTCTCAACCTACCTCTAGGAAGGGCGTTTATTGGCGGGGTCGGGGCGCTTATTCGAAGGGGCGCTTATTAACTCGACCCCTCGAGAGTGCCAAAATTTCCCCAAAATTCCCGGTTTTTTCGCCCGGCCTCAGCCGGGCGAACCCCTACGAGAGCTTTTCGTGCGTGCGTGCGTGCGTGCGTTCGTCTGTAACGCTCCCATATCTCAGCGTTGGAAAGTCGTAGGAAGGAGATCTTGGGCTTTATGGATAGCTCTCGACTCACTGGTAATGTCGCTAAGAGACTTCGAAATTCAAAAGTTTGAATTGCGCGCGCTACAGTAACCCGAAGGTCAAAACGGAAAACGGCTGTAACTCGCTCGTCTTACGTCGTAGAGCGGCGCGCGATAGGTCAACTAAAAGGTCTCGACGTGCTCTTTCGTTTGGCATTACAAATTTTCTTAATTACGCAAACACGCAACACGAAAAGCGACATTCTCGCGTTTTTAAAGCAGAAATCGCTCTAACTCGCTCAGCGTGCGTCGTACGGAGACGATCTTGGGTTGGTTGGATAGCTCTCGACTCACTGATCATTTGTTCTTCTATTGGTCGAAACTCAAAAGTTTGAATTTCGGGAGCTACAGTAACCCAAAGGTTTAAAACGCAAAACTTATCTAACTCGCTCGTCTTCTGTCATAGAGAGACGATCTTGAGTTCATTGAATAGGTTTCGGCACACTGATAATTCCGTTAGGAGAAGTCGAAATTCAAATGTTTGAATTGCGCGCGCTACAGTAACCCGAAGGTCCAAAACGCAAAACGGCTCTAACACGCTCGTCTTACGTCGTAGAGCGGCGTGCGATAGGTCAACTAAAACGTCTCGACGTGCTCTTTCACTTGGCGTAAAAAATTTTGTTAATTACGCAAACACGCACCACGAAAAGCGACATTCTCGCGTTTTTAGCATAGAAATCGCTCTAACTCGCTCAGCGTGCGTCGTAGAGAGACGATCTTGAGTTGCTGGATAGCTCTTGACTCACTTATCATTTGTTCTTCTATTGGTCGAAACGTATGAGTTTGAATATCGCAAGCTACAGTAACCCAAAGGTTGAAACAGCAAATCGGTCCTACCTCGCTCGTCTTACGTTGTAGAGTGGCATTCGTTCGACCGTTTGAAAGCTTACGTTGAGGCAGTTGTTGAACTGTCATTCCTAAAGAAATACTTTTGTTTTTTTAAACCCTTGTCTTACGAACAACTTTGTCTGGGGAAAAAAATTAATCCCGGGCGATCCCAATGTTGCCCTGCAACAACCGCTCAGAAATGCGTGTGTCTTGCTAAAAAAATTAATCCCGGGCGATTCCAATGTTGCCCTGCAAGAACCCCTCAGAAAGGAGCGTGTCAGAAGTAGCGCATGAATAGTGGACTCCGGGCGGGCGCGCGTCATATCGGAAAGGCTTCGAAATACTTCACAAAAGTATCCACTCTTTTACTCTTTCACTTTAAAATACTCACAAACCACTCTGTATTAATAAAACAACTCAACTTTTTTAAAACAGCTTGTTGCCACATTTTCGTGATGTTTGGATCTTAGACTGAAACTGCTGAGTTGTCTGCTAAACTGCTACAAGTTGTCATAGATAGCTCTATTTCTGGTCAGAAATCATCACAGAGCACATATCTCGCTGAGTAGTGTTCCGCCACAAGACGACGTTTTGGGAACGCTTTTTAAAAAGCGTTCCGAGGCGCTTTGGCTGCCAAAAAGTTTAGCTGCCAAAAAAGCGTTCCCCGGCGTTTGGCGGCCAAAATCGGCGCCATTTGGGCCGTCAAAAATGTGCTTGTCTGCACGTTTGGCTGCCAAAGTGAGGAACGCTTTTTTTCTGGCAGCCAAACTTTTTGGCGGCCAGTCTGGGGAACGCTGGAGGAACGCTTTTTCGCGGAACGCTACTCAGCGAGGTACTGTAGTGTTAGTACTACCGGTACTTACCAATGGTGGGCGCTTATTTTCTCAACCTCCCTCTAGGAGAGGCGCTTATTGGGGCAATTAGGATTCGATAACCTATAACCTATAACCTATAACCTATAACCTAAACAATTCGATAACCTTGGTCTCAAAATACGCAGGAATGCTTGAAAAGCATTGTAGATGCATTCTCTGTCGCAGAGCATGCCGCTTCAAGATCCGGTAGGAAAATTGTCCAAAAAGGCTACCTTTGAAGTTTTATCGTGAAATTTCCTAAGAAGAACCCTCTCGTTATCGAATGCCCCTACCTCCTCGTGCCGAGAGTGGGTAATTTGCGCGCCTGTACGTATCTTCTAAGCCGACCGTTTATCGAGCTTCAAAGCACCTACGGCGACGAAAACTGAACAAACTATGTAGAATTCTATGGAAAACAAGGCTCCGTCGAGAATCCGGAAAGTAGTACGAATTGTGCCCAAATTCCATTTTTGTGCGCTTAAGTAATTTCGGTTGTTCTCGCGATTGCCTGTACGTACGTTCGTTAAAAGTTACTTTCAATTTGAGTTTCGGCTACGAGAAGTGGCTGTTTGATATTCAATCGACACAAAATGGAGAAACCACTAGCGAATTGCGTTCCTCGTCGCGAAATACCCTAGAATCACTTTTCAAACAATCTACACTTCGAGTTGCGCCGAAGTAGGGCTACGGTTGGCCGATTTCGGACCAAACTTCGCGGATATTGACCCGAAAAGCGAAAACAACGCCAGATTCGGAATCAGCGACCTCTTAATCACCAAAATCGACTCTAACATTGATTTCGTCCTCCAGGTGAAGATTAAAATTTTGGACGTGGCCGGGGTACTGTAGCCGAATTTTAAAATTGATTTCGGATCAGTTTTCAACGGGGAATCACGTGGTGCAGCCATTTGGCCCTAACTCATCGCAATCGAGCGCTAAAACGGCCGAAAGTAGAAAATCGGCATTTTCGACCCCCGACGGAGACCCGTTGTGACTGCAGAACTCACGATTTCCGCGGCGGATTTTGGCGATTTTGGTCTTTAACGAAAGAGAACATATTAATCTTGCCGATTTGAGATATCTGGCCCGATCCAACAACTCTCTGATTTACTAGGATTTTTTAAAGGCAAATTTTTGTCAAAAACCACTTTCGGCTACCGTAACACGAGAACGCGTCGGCCGATTGGCTCGGGATTTTTTCCATGTTCGTCTCGTCGAGGGGTATAACATATCCAAATTTTTAAAACTTGTTATTATTTTGACGTCACAGTTCGCGAGAGTAGTCCGAGGGCTACCCGTCGATGTGTCGAACTCAACTCAGCGACGTCAGACAAGCTGGTTATTAAGCCCGAAGCAAGGGTGTACTTTCTAATTTTCGACGCGTTTTGGATACTGTAGCGCTGTATTTAAACTTTTGAAACTTTTTGTTGTCGGATTCTTGCTCAGGAGCTCGAGCGCTTCATTTTGAGCGATTTGACTAGGTTTGGTCAACTTTTGTCTTAAAATGGACCCTACTTTGGGATACTGTAGCGCGCGATTTTGAAAACTTATTTTGGTTTCGACCACTCAGACGGCGAGAGGAGTCCGCAGGCTACAACACGATGTCTCAAACTCTACCCTACGACGTCGGACGAGCGAGTTATTAAGCCCGAAGCGAGCGTGACGTACGTACGCACGCACACACGGACGCCGAGCTCTTGATAGGGTTCGCTCGGCTGAGGCCGAGCGAAACAAGTCTCTTTTAAAAAGCGGAGTGGTTTTGAGCTTTGAATTTATACTGAGATTGTAGCAAGGCCCTTTCCGGTTTCGTGCAGCGTCTTTGACTCTCCTCGCGACTACACTTTTTGGAGTGGTCTTGCTACGCAACATTGGTATCGCTCGGGTTTAATTCTTTACACCAAGAAAATCATCTTTTAAGACTAAATTTTAAAAAAGACACTGGAATCTAACGCAAAACTACAGGTTAATTGTGAGCATGA
>JASAMZ010014062.1:0-22658 GCA_030248115.1 Linhomoeus sp. GSCO2_2 | reverse complement strand
CAGTACTTTAGAGCATTTTCCGTTTTAGCGCCCCGGGGCGCTTACATGGCGCCAACTTTAGGTCGTCAGAGGACCCATTTCAACGTAAGCGCCCCGGGGCGCTTAAGCGGAAAAACCCGGTAGAACTATTTGCTAAATACTTGGCAGACTACGCCCGACACGACTATGCAAAGACATTTTTTCAAATTTAAGCTATTTGGAATTGTCGAAATTCAAGGATCTTAACAAAAAATATCCCAAATTTCGTTAATTACAAAATCAGAAACTATTTGTTAAATACTTGACAGACTGTGCCTAATGCATCAACGCAGAGACATTGTAAAATTTAAGCTGTTTGAAATTGTCATAATTTGGGAACATTGACAAAAACCTTGAAAATATCCCAAAATTCGCTAATTATAAAACTTAGAACGAGTTGCTAAATACTTGGCAGCCTATGCCCGACACAACCATGTAAAGAAATTATAAAATATAAGCTGTTTGAAATTGGCGAAAATTGGGAATTTTGACAATACCCTTGAAAATATCTCTAATTTCGCTAATTATAAAGTCTGAAACTATTTGATAAATACTTGGCAGACTATGCTTGACACATCCGTGAAAAGAAAATTTGAAATTTATGCTGTTTGAATTTGTCAAAATTTGGGAATCATGACAAAAACCTTAAAAATATCCCAAATTTCGTTAATTATAAAATCTGAAACTATTTGCTAAGTGCTTGGCAGACTATGCTCGATACATCTGTGCAAAGAAGTGTTGAAATTAAAGCTGTTTGAATTTGTCAAAATATGGGAATTTAGACAAAAACCTTGAAATTATTCCCAATTTTGTTAATTACAAAATCTGAAACTATTTGATAAATACTTGGCAGACTATGCTCGACACATCCGTGAAAAGAAACTTTAAAATTTAAGCTGTTTGAAATTGCCGAAATTTGTGGATTTAAACAAAATCCTTAAAAATATCCTTAATTTCGTTAATTATATTCGCTGAAACTAGTTGCTAAATACTTGGCAGACTATGCTCGATACATCCGTGCAAAGAAATTTTGAAATTTAAGCTGTTTGAATTTGTCGAAATTTGGGAATTTTGACAAAAACCTTGAAAATATCCCTAATTTCGTGAATTTCAAAATCCGAAACTATGTTACAAATTCATCGCGTCTTATGCCCTTTCCATTTCAGCAAAAACTTTCTCGATACGACCTGTAAATAAAAGTGTCATTTTTGACATTTTCATATTTTAATTGTAAATATCTCGAAATAGCGAAATTAGCAACAGAAACCGACAACGGCACGTTACTCAGCGCATTCGACTCCATCGGGTGGCACTAACCGTCATGTCTAGTTGTTCCGAACGGACAGACAGACAGACACACACACAAACGAACAGACAATAGCGTCCGTATATATACTCGCCGCCCTGGGGGGCGGCGAAAAAAACAGAAGTATTTCTTTAGGAATGACCGTTCAACAACTGCCTCAACGTATGTTTTCAAACGGTCGAACGAATGCCGCTCTACAATGTAAGACGAGCGAGTTAGGGCCCATTTGCTGTTTGAACATTTGGGTTACTGTAGCTCTCGATATTCAAACTTTTGAGTTTCGACCAATAGAAGAACAAATGATCAGTGAGTCAAGAGCTATCCAGCAACTCAAGATCGTCTCTCTACGACGCACGCTGAGCGAGTTAGAGCGATTTCTATGCTAAAAACGCGAGAATGTCGCTTTTCGTGGTGCGTGTTTGCGTAATTAACAAAATTTTTACGCCAAGTAAAAGAGCACGTCGAAACCTTTTAGTTGACCTCGGACGCCGCTCTACGACGTAAGACGAGCGTGTTCGAGCCGTTTTGCGTTTTGGACCTTCGGGTTACTGTAGCGCGCGCAATTCAAACTTTTGAATTTCGAAGTCTCTTAGCGCAATTCTCAGTGAGTCGAGACCTTTCCGTAGAGCACAAGATCGCCTTCCTACGACTTTCCAACGCCGACTTCTCTTAACGGAATTATCAGTGTGCCGAAACCTATTCAACGAACTCAAGGTCGTCTCTCTATGACGGAAAGGGAAGAGACTTAGATAAGTTTTGCGTTTTAAACCTTTGGGTTACTGTAGCTCCAGAAATTCAAACTTTTGAGTTTCGACCAATAGAAGAAGAAATGATCAGTGAGTCGAGAGCTATCCAACCAACCCAAGATCGTCTCCGTACGACGCACGCTGAGCGAGTTAGTTAAAAACGCGAGAATGTCGCTTTTCGTGTTGCGTGTTTGCGTAATTAACAAACGTTTTAATGCCAAACGGAAGAGCACGTCGACACCTTTTAGTTGACCTATCGCACGCCGCTCTACGACGTAAGACGAGCGAGTTACAGCCGTTTTCCGTTTTGACATTCGGAGTACTGTAGCGCGCGAAATTGAAACTTTTGAATTTCGAAGTCTCAGCGCAATTCTCAGTGAGTCGAGACCTTTCCGTGGAGCCCAAGATCGCGTTCCTACGACTTTCCAACGCCGAGATATGAGAGCGTGACGGATGAACGGACGAACGAACGCACGCACGAAAAGCTCTCGTAGGGGTTCGCCCGGCTGAGGCCGGGCGAAAAAATGTGTTCTTAGTCGCCATCATCAGTTGTAAACTTTTCAGGTACCGGTATCTGAGTTGCGAGTGAATCAAGGGATCCATCAACGCTTGCAGGGCTTATGTATCTGCAGACCGCTTCAGTGCAGTCGGAGGATGTTACAGAGAGATGGTTCAGCTGAAGTGCGGAGTGGCGAAATCACCACCCTGGCCGATTCGTGTTTTCAATGAATTCTTCCAGCTTCGCATGTTTATGAAAGCCCTCAGCGGCACTGCCGACATTAGTCCTTCTTCGTGCCTGAATGGCGAACTGGGAAGAGGGTCGTACGGCCGCCAAATGAGGCCATTACAACTGAAGAGATGGCTCAGTGGAGAGAGCTGTTGCCATATGGTTCCTTGGCCCAGTTGTCTTTGACCCATGCCAACTCCACTGCTTTGTCACCCCGTTCGCCTCCTTTACGAAGACCTCAGAGGAGTGCGACAGAAGGTACAGGCGGGTGCTCGCCGTTCTGCCGCACAGACAGACGACTACAAAAGTACCTACATACATACTTGGGAGGACGCAAGACGCAGACTACTTTTGCTTCCCTGGATGTGCTTTGTATATCTACACCACAGTAGGTAGGCAGTGCAATGCTACATATGTATCTGAGCGTATTTTTTTTAATTGACAGCAGCAAGTGCGGCGCAACACTACCAAATGACTAGTAACTATAGCAAATACTGAACGCTAGCTGTATTGATGTTGCGTACCAGAGCGCAACCACAGTGCAATATGTATGGCCCCAAGAAGTGTGCTTAAAGTGGCAGGTCAGAGATCAGAAATAATGACACTTGATGACGATGTTCAGACATATTAGCATCAACGTTGCCACTGTGCGGCAGAACTTTCATTTAAAATCGAAGCGTAGCGACTGCAAAAGACTTTGCGACCAAGTACAACTACATGTACTAGCGGTGGAAGTGTTGGAACCCGTGGACACTTGCTTGCTGGTCGACTGGCAGAGCCCAGTGCTGCAGGGATTGTTCGTTCACCTGTCCCAATGCGAAGACTCGCGGGGGAAGAGGGCACCGCTTGGCCTGGGCACGACTCATAAGTGGCCAAGCTGGTGTCTAGCGGTGCCAGCGAAGCCCACCTCATCCACTGGAACAGATGCGCTGCTCTACACTGCGCTCTGACCGCTGCAGAGGCCGACAACGGCCGACCACCGGCCAGCTATAGCGCCCTCCATTGGCTCTGGCAACGGCTATCGGAAGTGGAACTCAATGCGCAAGAGATGGACATGGAAATGATGCCCGAATTCGATAGTCCCTGCAGAAGACTCTTCCAGTGGACGGCCCCCGGTCACGAGCGTACGGGCGGACGGAACGCGGCGGCAACTCGACGAGCTCGCGAGTGCCGTTCGGCTGGAAGATATGGCGGCGCCTGGGAGACGCCGTCAACCGCCAGCTTTTGCTTCGCTTGCGTCGCAGCACCTTCGACGACCCACTGCCACTGGAAGGAAACGATTGGTGGATTGAAGTCGGCTGGCGCCTGGCCAACTCTGCCGATATCGCCTCACAGCTGGGCGGGGAGCGTTCAGAGATCTCTATTCGTTCACGCATCCAGCCATTCTGGCGGACCGGCTAACCACAGTCCTCACAGACATACATACGACGGATTAGTGACCGCAGAATCAACTTTTCACTCCTCTGCGTGCTGTTCGGGCATCAGAACAGAACTGTCCACTTCGCGAAACGTCTCAGCTGCCCAGAGGTGTTTCGGTGCAACGCACATCAGAGTGGCCAAGAAAGCGAACGAGTCAGTTGAGTGCCGGGTAGAAATGACGCTGGACCCATCTTCTTCCATCGCCGAGGGCCTACTTCCGCAACACCTACTGTTTGGCACTGAATGGCGCCCGCTTTCGATTCATTCGCGGCCGGCCCCTTCGTATCTGCTGGTCAGACTGAGTGGCACCAGGACAGTAAACTACGACTTGATGCCAGACCGGGCGTATGAGGCTTCCGTGTCGGCCGCCGTCATTGAGATGGAGACGATGGAGGTGGAGAGCAGGCGATGGCTGAAGGACCCTTCGTCTTTCGTCGACCGATCACCCTCATTCGTCGATTTCGACGTGTCCGGAGTCTGGTGGGACGCGACCTCAAGTTTGGCACCATCCCTTGAGCCGGCTGAGAAAGTGGCCGAGTGGCCATTTTGCTACGACTACATCAGTGACCGATTGATCCGACCGCCCCTTCTGCCAAGCCATCTTGCCAGTGGGAGCAACTTGACAAATGACAACGTTGGCGCCATCCTCTGTTATCCTCTCATGAGTGTGATGGTCTGGTCTGTAAACTGGAACGGTCGGTGGCGCCTTCTAGGCTACTCTACTTCCACCGGTCAGCAGTTGGAACTGTGCCCAGAAGTATTTAGTGGGTCAGAAGGGACGTTCTCAATCGATTATCGGTTATCCTCCACTCATCGGCTATCTGTCAGCTTTCTTGCCAGAAAAAGAGTCATATACTGCCACGTCAGCCTGAATGGCACATCATTGACGTCTGGTGTCGTTTCCAAACAAAGTCTGTCTGGGTTCTCCAGTTTTGGGCGGCCACTGGCTTTTGACCACTGGCATCTGTATTTGGCAGCTCCGAAGAGCAATGGAATTCACGTTCTGAGAAGGGGACAATCCGATCCGTTTTCTTTTTTCGCCGCGCCTCAGCGCGGCGAGGTGTATATATAGTACATATATACGGATGACAATGTGTGTGTGTGTGTCTGTCTGTCTGTCCGCGCATCGAAATAAGATATGTGACATATGTGGTCAAGTAGAGTCAAGGTCACTGAGTACGGATCCAGTGTCCGTTCCTGTTGCTAATTTCGCATTTTCGAGATATTCGCAATTAAAATTCCAAAATGTCGAAAATCGACTTTTTCGCCTGATGAGCTAGCGGCGAAATTTCTTCAGAAATGGAAAGAGCATAGACCACGGATAATTTGTAGCACAAAGGAATTTTTTTGCAAATGTGGGATTTAATAGAAATACACGATTATTTATCAAAATTCCATAAATTGACACAAATGGAACGTCATTTATTGAGGCATATGAATGCAGAAATGGATAGGTCGTACGCCAATAAGAATTTGTGACATGGTTTTACAGTTTTGAAAAATTGCAATTTCGCCGCGCCTCAGCGCGGCGAGGTGTACATATGTCACCGGGAATTCCCGTATTTAGGGAAATCCCGTATATGCGGGAATTCCCTAGACGTTCCAGTGAAATCCCGTATATACGGGATTTCCCTAACTGACCTAGGGAAATCCCGTATTCTCGCAGACAGGAGGGGGCGGTGGGCGCGAGCGCTGGGTATGTGTTTCGAACGCCCAGTTGCTTATAATTAGAAGAGGATAAATTTTTGCAGGTTTTAAACTGCTATTTAACGCATTCTTTATTTGAATACATTGCTAGTCTTTGGCAGCTGCATATTCCTTTGAATTCAGGCTATGCTTAGGCTCGCCCTGCGCCCACGCTGCACAAGAGTCAGTCGGCGTCGCAGTCTGGCGGGTCGAAGCTTAGGCTTAACGCGACCGGTGACCGACTTCAGGGCGCGCGGAGCGCGCCCTGAAGTTGGTGGTCGCGCTAAGCCTCAGTTGAGACCCGCCAGGCGCGACGCCGACCGAGTTTTAGTGCAAACTCTAAGTGGAATGAGCACTCCTCCATCTACTTCACCTCCTGCTCAGGCCGGCTGCGCCCCTCCCAGTGCTTTGCCTGATCGTTGCCGCAATACGGGATTTCACTAGCGCGCCTAGGGAAATCCCGTATATACGGGATTTCACTAGCGCACCTAGGGAAATCCCGTATATACGGGATTTCCCTAAATACGGGAAGTCACTGTAACATACATACATATATACGGATGACAATGTGTGTGTGTGTGTCTGTCTGTCTGTCCGCGCATCGAAATAAGATATGTGACATAATATGTGGTCAAGTAGAGTCAAGGTCACTGAGTACGGATCCAGTGTCCGTTCCTGTTGCTAATTTCGCATTTTCGAGATATTCGCAATTAAAATTCCAAAATGTCGAAAATCGACTTTTTCGCCTGATGAGCTAGCGGCGAAATTTCTTCAGAAATGGAAAGAGCATAGACCACGGATAATTTGTAGCACAAAGGAATTTTTTTGCAAATGTGGGATTTAATAGAAATACACGATTATTTATCAAAATTCCATAAATTGACACAAATGGAACGTCATTTATTGAGGCATATGAATGCAGAAATGGATAGGTCGTACGCCAATAAGAATTTGTGACATGGTTTTACAGTTTTGAAAAATTGCAATTTCGCCGCGCCTCAGCGCGGCGAGGTGTACATATGTCACCGGGAATTCCCGTATTTAGGGAAATCCCGTATATGCGGGAATTCCCTAGACGTTCCAGTGAAATCCCGTATATACGGGATTTCCCTAACTGACCTAGGGAAATCCCGTATTCTCGCAGACAGGAGGGGGCGGTGGGCGCGAGCGCTGGGTATGTGTTTCGAACGCCCAGTTGCTTATAATTAGAAGAGGATAAATTTTTGCAGGTTTTAAACTGCTATTTAACGCATTCTTTATTTGAATACATTGCTAGTCTTTGGCAGCTGCATATTCCTTTGAATTCAGGCTATGCTTAGGCTCGCCCTGCGCCCACGCTGCACAAGAGTCAGTCGGCGTCGCAGTCTGGCGGGTCGAAGCTTAGGCTTAACGCGACCGGTGACCGACTTCAGGGCGCGCGGAGCGCGCCCTGAAGTTGGTGGTCGCGCTAAGCCTCAGTTGAGACCCGCCAGGCGCGACGCCGACCGAGTTTTAGTGCAAACTCTAAGTGGAATGAGCACTCCTCCATCTACTTCACCTCCTGCTCAGGCCGGCTGCGCCCCTCCCAGTGCTTTGCCTGATCGTTGCCGCAATACGGGATTTCACTAGCGCGCCTAGGGAAATCCCGTATATACGGGATTTCACTAGCGCACCTAGGGAAATCCCGTATATACGGGATTTCCCTAAATACGGGAAGTCACTGTAACATACATACATATATACGGATGACAATGTGTGTGTGTGTGTCTGTCTGTCTGTCCGCGCATCGAAATAAGATATGTGACATATGTGGTCAAGTAGAGTCAAGGTCACTGAGTACGGATCCAGTGTCCGTTCCTGTTGCTAATTTCGCATTTTCGAGATATTCGCAATTAAAATTCCAAAATGTCGAAAATCGACTTTTTCGCCTGATGAGCTAGCGGCGAAATTTCTTCAGAAATGGAAAGAGCATAGACCACGGATAATTTGTAGCACAAAGGAATTTTTTTGCAAATGTGGGATTTAATAGAAATACACGATTATTTATCAAAATTCCATAAATTGACACAAATGGAACGTCATTTATTGAGGCATATGAATGCAGAAATGGATAGGTCGTACGCCAATAAGAATTTGTGACATGGTTTTACAGTTTTGAAAAATTGCAATTTAGAGATATTTACAATTAAAATACGAAAATGTCGAAAATCGACTTTTTCACCCGATTAGCTAGCGACGAATTTCTTCAGAAATGGAAAGAGCATAGACCGCGGATCATTTGTAACACAAAGGAATTTTTTTGCAAATGTCGAATTTAACAGAAATACACGATTATTTATCAAAATTCCATAAATTGACACAAATGGCACGTCATTTATTGACGAATGTGAATGCAGAAATGGATAGGCCGTACGCTGATAAGAATTTGTGACATGGCTTTACAGTTTTGAAAAATTGGAAATTAGGGCTATTTACAATTAAAATACGAAAATGTCGAAAATCGACTTTTTCACCTGATGAACTAGCGACGAAATTCTTCAGAAATGGCAAGCACATAGACAACGGATAATTGGTATAACAAGAGAAAATTCTTGCTAACGTTAAATTTGAGAATTTTTAAAATTTTGATAGAAATGCCAAAATTCCATAATTGCCAAGGCAAGCAAGGTTCATTGATGAATGTCAACGCAGAAATACGTATAAATCAAACGGAATTCCTGGTAGAGAACGACTGCACCAACATTTGGCAAGTTTTTTTGTTCGATGTGGCGTATTCACGCAGATATAAAACTTCAGATGAACGGCGTCGTATCATGCCGATAACATATAGTGAACGCGGCGATATCACTGAGCTTTAGATCAGCTGTACAGATAACCGTATCGTGTGAATAGCTGCACTTGGTTTGCGGCACACGTTCTCAAGATACCTTCTCTAGATACGGCTAATGGTGTGTGTAAAGTTCACTATACTGTTTACCAAAGTTTGGCAGACACATTGTATAGCTTGAACTTTTTACACACACAGCTTGTTCATATGTCAGAACTGTCCCAGTGGCTAGCGAACAAAGGTTGCCACCGACACTCAGCAAAAGCCTGTTGAAGAGAAGCGTGCCCATTCCAGAGCTGTCCCCCAGGCTGTTCTTCATCTTGTCATTGATACATGGCATGACGTCGTACGGGCCTGAGTTCAAGCCGCTCCCACCACTACGCTGTTTTGCCTGCCGAGTGAACAGCAGCGTGTCCCCCGTGGGAGACGACGAGGGGAAGAATGCCGTTCGACTCAGCCTAGCAGTCGAGTGGGACCGAGCAACGGCCGTCGACTGTCCACAGCACATGTCGAGACCGCAGCTTGAGTGGAAGCTGCTTCTCTACTTCGCCCGCTGCGGGAAAACGCGGCGCTGTCTTCACTACAACTTTACATCGAGCAGGAGCAGCGCTCTGCTCTGGTCTCACGTTACGCCGTCCTTGCCCGCCGGGGAAGAGTACTCGGCCTTTGTTCGAGTGTCTTTCGCCATCCCCGCCGGTGTTGTATCCTATTTGTACGCGTGTCCTAAACGTACGCGCGCATAAACAGGGCATCCAAAACGTGCGCACGCATGAATAGGACAGTGGAAGCGTCCTATTTGTACGCTTGCATCTTTCTGCAAAGGAACTTATTGGCAGGCGACCAATTAAGATAGTGCCGCGGCTTCCTAAATGTAAGCCATATAATATTCACGCTAGACAGTAGTGATGATAACTCGACACTAGGTGTGTACTCACCCAGTATTAGGGTGTTTAGGTATTTTAACTGGGTATACCCAGTTTTACTTACCCAGTTTTAAAATTTTGGAAATTGCTATCCAGCTTCATCGCACGTACCTATAAATTAGCTCTACAATTAGCTCTGAGCTCTGTAGTTGAACTGTTTGTATGTACGTACAGAGCAATACAACCACTGAAATAGATTCGCATACTACATGTACCTACCTATCTATGCGAGCAGTGGTTTGACTCTGTGCCCATGAATTATCCCATAATATGTATTGTTTGTAGTACAGAATTGTTCTACATACATCGATTTATGGTACTGTCAGGCGAACAAACATCTACCGTCAGATTAAAGTTAGGTACATTATAGATGATACTGGCAGAAAACTGTAAAGTGAACCATCGCTCATCAATACGTACAGCCATAATACATAACAATGGAGCTAGAATACTGAGATGATACGCTGATCCAACCATTGATTGATCAAACTGGAACTCAAGAAATTTCTTTACAAAGTGAAACTGATACTGCAACTAAAATGAAAACTGATACTAATACTGAAACTGAAACTGAAACTAAATTAGTTTCCGTGGTCACCGCTTGAACCATCTGGTGTCGGTGGTCGGTGGTCAATGGTTGATATGATACGTACTATCCTACTGTTTCGACGTATTCACGGGTGGCTTGCGAATAGGACAGAGCTAATACAAGCGGACGCCGCGTAATGTACTGCGGCGTACAAATAGGACGCTAGCCGACCATCCTATTCGTGCGCGCGCACGTTTAGGTAGCATCCTATTTATGCGCGCGCACGAATAGGATGGCTTGCAAATAGGATACAGCACCGGCAATCTGCCAGGCAGATATTTGCGACGTCCTTGTGTCGAACCACAGAAGCACTCTATCCAAACGCCATTACCTCCAGACAGACGACTCTGGTGGGTGGTTGTCTCTGCAATAACCCTCGCTGCCGTGTCCATCTCCGCTGTTTCTCTGGCCCTGTTCTGTGCCTGGAGAAGGCGCAGAACGGCCAAGCGTCTGACTCTTGTTGAGGAGCAAATCCTGACGATGGTCCGGTGCCTGAAGGACAACGAGTACGAGAAGTTCGAACCTATTGGAGAGTGCAACTTTGCCGTGGTCTATCGCGGCCACCTGGTCGAGCGCCCAGGGACTTCTTCCCCGGTCAGACGCCCGGCAGCGATTAAGGAGCTAAAACTGGGAGTGGACGTCCATCGGTTCTCAAGCGAGCTCCTGATGATCACCAAGCTCAAAGGGCACCCCAACATCGTCGAGATCTACGGGGTGCAGTTGGGCGCCCAGAGGCGCTGCGTCATCGAGTTCATGGATCAGCGGACCTTGGAGCTCTACCTGAGAAACAACTCGCTGATGCTCTCGCTCTTTGGGGTCCTCAAGCTGGTTGCCGACTGTGCTGCCGGTCTGGAGTACGTCCACTCGAAGATGGTGCTCCACAATGACCTGACAGTGAGGAACTGTCTCGTGACCAGCGACCACCAAAGACGTGGCAACCAAGTCGTGGCCAAGCTTGCGGACTTTGGGTGCGCCACTGATGGTCCCGACTACACTAGCCCCATGGGCGAGCATCCGTTTCAGGCAAGTCATTTCGGAATGGCATAACGAGGAGTTGCGCTTTGTACGTTCTGAGGCATCACAGTGCCGGTCAGAGAGAGCCAACGCTACAGTTCGAGTTCGTCCTGGGACGACGGCTCAGGACGTTTCGTCCCAAACCGTCGTCCCGAGCCATTTGGGACGACGTTTCCGAGCAGAGTTCGAAACGCCAGAAAACGGCCGTTTCTTGCACAGAACTGAGCGTGTGACAGCCTTGTGCTTGCTATTGCTTGCGTTGCAACACAATTCGCTGCTCATTTGCCGATTTCGTGTGAAAACGTCTTTCCCAGAATTGCAGATTTTAGCTTTGTTTGGCCAAAATCTTATTGGAACCTTTACAATATCTGTATGCAAATTTGACCGTTTTCTGTAGCAGCAGCTTGACCCAATTCCTTGCCGTGCAAGAGAAGTTTTATTTCAAACGCTTCAAGCTCGCAATGCGCAAACAGTTTCGGCACGACAGTTTGGGATGAAACGTCCCGAGCCGTCGTCCAGGGACAAATCGTCCCGCGGTGTAGCGTTGGCTATGACCATAGTACTGTACCTGTACCTGCATTACTTTGATTTCGGGCTAGGTATCAACTACTGCTATAGAAAATCACCATTGACACACACCGTTCCCAATTACTTCAGACGGTCTACTCTGCCCCAGAAGTCAACCTGGAGACGCCGTCACGTTTCTCAACTGCCAGCGACATCTGGTCACTGGGCCTGCTTCTCTGGCAGTGCCTACACCGCGCCTCTGAGGAGCCATACGGCAACTCTGGCCCCCTTTGTCTCCAGATGCAGGCGAAGGAGGACCTCAGCTACTTCGCCTTCCCAGAAGGCTGTTCGGAAGACGTTGTCGACATCTTCCACGGTTGCTGCGCTTTGGACGCGACCCAGAGGCCATCTGCCTCGTCAGTGAGGGATGCTCTGCGCGAGTGCATGGCGCGAGAGGCCGGACGCCTGCCGACGGCGCCGCCGCCAACCGCAAAGAAGTTCAGACGCGGACTGCAAACAGCGTCGCTGAAGCGAAGGCGCCGTATGACGGCTCGGAGCTGAACGCCCTGCTAGTGCCGGAAATCTCCGCCGCTTCTTCTTCTACCGGCGCAGTCAAGAATCACCTAGAAAGTTTCTCGACTGATGGCAATGTCGATGGTGAGGAAACTTCGCTGTGAAAAAAGAAGAATGGAATTAGGAATGAAAGTAAGAAAGTAGTCCAGATTTCGCTTAGCATTGGCAGCGTAGCGTTGTCGGTCGGCCTATCCTTGTTGGCTTAGCCTAGCGCCCTGTCGTTGATTCAGCCTTGTGTTAGTTAGTCACAGATGGATTTTGTGTACTTTCGGTCGTAACTCAACCTACCTAGTCACATGCTTCCATGACTAGCTATTCTAGTGACAGCCACGGCGAAGTGCCGGTTGGTATTGAATTCAGTTATAATACCTGTTAGCTTCGTCATCTAGATATGCATCGATTTGATTGTTTCGGGTGTCTGTTGTAAACTGCTTTGAGACGTACATAAATTGTCAAGGACGAGCTCCTCTCTTGCCTACAGTCTGGCTAACGTCTGCTGGTGCACCGTACATTGTACGTACATATATCTTTCGTACGTTTGTCGTAGGCTGCACAATGTTCGTCTGCGGCTGACGGACCTCCAGGCAGGGCTCGAGAGCCCTCCCCCCCCCCCCCCCCCTTAAACACATGGACACACACGTACGAGTGTTGGAAAGTCGTAGAGAGGAGATCTTGGGCTCTACGGATAGCCCTTTGCCATTCACCGGGGTCTGTCAGACCCCCGAAATTTATGATTGGCAAACAAAAACGAAAAAAATGATAGCCAAACAATTCCAGATTTTCGCCGGCGAGGAAAAATGATAGGCAATCAAGGTGCCGTTCGGAAATGATAGGCAAACAGGAATCGGGCCACACCCAGACAGAATCACCCCTCCCGTATGGGCATCAAAAATGGGAATGAAGCCTTGGGCACCCCAACTGAACAGGGAATGGTTGTCAGACAACGCGCAGAAGCCATAGGCAGCCAGACAATGGAAAAACAGAAGTTTGACTCCAATCACAAAATCACAGATACTGCGACACCATCTCCTTTGTGTGCCACAGTTCAATGCATGTCAAGGTGCTATCGCCTTGGGTGTTGTAATTTCAGGAAAACGCCACAAGCTCGGCAGTAGTGTGTGGTTTTCGACTTCACTCTGGCTGGGTGCAAAACACAACTCTTCCTCTGGGCGTAGGGGACATGCCGTCCAAAGTGGCCCAACTGCCAGTTTGTGCGAGCAGCGAAAAGTTCTTGTTTCGACAGTTTCGGAGGAAGGGGCACAATGTGGCAGGGGTCGGGCAATGAACGGCTGACGGACTGGTCCAAAACGCGAATGTACTGCATGAGCTCTGAGACAATGGCAGATTTTGTGTCGGTGTTCTAGAATTTGGGGTGGTACCACTTGAAGATGATGACGGCGTTTTCAATGGCTGCCTCCAGCAAGAAAGAAAAGCCACTGCCCAAACACCAATTGCGGGATTTGAAGTGGCGCCGATTTGTGGCGCATCTAGTTGCGAAAAGATGGGCAAGTTATGCTACGATGACCTTTTACTTGTTAAGAAAGTAAAACTATAAATGTCCTATAAGAACTATGAAAATGGTATGGTTAGGTAGGCCGTAATGGAATAAAGTGAGGTGGCTAGGAAGGACGATGTGTGTTAACTAACAAGTGGTCCACTGGACCCATGTAGCATTCATATAGGGCGAATTTTTCTGGGTGGTACACTTCGATTTTTCTGTATTTGTGGCCGTCCTCTTTTGATTTGACTTTTCTCCACACGATGGGTATGTAGCTGCCATCGTCTAACCACCCGTGGTCAGGAATTGTGTCCATCAAACTGATACAAGCTGCGTCCATCCATGTTGTGATGTCGAGAAGGCCTACAATTGTGCAGCGGTGATTGTGAATTGAAGTTGGAAGGGCATCTTTCCAGTTGAAGGTCATCACAAACTGTCCGCTGTGTGTGCAGTGAGAATGTCGCCTCTCTTCATTCCAGCTGTGGCCTTGCCTCCTTTCATAATTGATTTGGGCAGGTTTGAGCGTGCGTGTGCCATGGCCATGCCACACCAATAGGTTTTGTGCGCCTTTGCGAAAGGGTATGCCAAAGCTGTCATTGTGTATCCTCTGTCAGTAAAGACCTGCAATTGGTGTGTGTATGTGAAAGATGACACAAATTGTTTGGGAGAAATATATACTGTGTTACTGTGCGGTGCTCGCCTAAGAATGATTTTCCCAACTTTCCCAGTTGAGAAGAAGTCAACAGAGTGTGGCACGAGATGGCGGAGTGGGTCAATGGCTGGTTCGACTTCCTAGAGGAATCCCACGAGTTGTTCCTCTTCGCAAGGTGCTTTTCGATATTTCTATGGGCATCTTACCACCTTTTTGGCCATCGTTCATGCACCGCTGCTATAACACCTGCCACTTTACTGCCTGCCAACACTATCTTATTCATATCGTAGCCCCCTCGCCACTCCTGTGGAGCTCTACTTGAAGCTGGTCTCGAGGCTCATCTACGCCAACATGTTCATCCGCACTACTCATTTGCCCACTTACATGGCCTGGTCCACCACAATTGTGGCAGTTCGCGCACCCACTACACCGCTTCTGCTGAACCGACGAAGTTCACCAATGCCGATTTCACAATCGGATTCTGAAAATTCAACAATTTTGAGCGAATTGTGTCCTTTTCTAGCCCACTGTCGCACGATGGTCATGTTTCAACTATTGTTCGTGCATTATTTATCGATCGATATCTGTTTGCCTATCATTTATTTCGCCGATTTTTGAAAGGCTATCATTGCAAAACAAGCTCCGGTATTAAAAAGTTGAGTTTGTATTCTGACTGACTTTGCAAAGAGTTGCGTTCTTTCTGCAGAGAGTGCGAGAGTTCATCGCCCGCACGCTCCGCTTCATGACCACCCGCTTCGCAAGAGGGTATTGCATAGCAATATTGATTTCGCCCGCGATTTGGCTTTTAGAGAAAGAACATCCCTCTTTCAAGCAACATTTTCAAAAAAAGTGACAAAAACTTTTGAAAGTTTTGGCAAACACTTGACAGGGCACAAAACAGCGCACTATGAGCAATCAAACCGTGTCGCACATCTGCATGTGGCAAACAGCGATCTTAGTGTTAAAATATCGAAAATGGCGTTTTGTGCGGTGCATCCTTGCGTTATTGAAAAATCGTTGCTGCCGCGTGAAAGAGCCGTTTTGTGCTTGTGCACATCTGAGTTACTGTAACTCGCGAAATTCAAACTTTTGAGTTTCGACCAATGGGAGAGCAAACGATCAGTGAGTCGAGAGCTATCCAAAAAGCTCGAGATCGTCTCTCTACGACGCAAGTTGAGCGAGTTAGAGCGACTTCAGCATCAAAATGCTGAGAATGGCGTTTTCCGCGGTGCGTGTTTGCGTAACTGAAAAAACTTTTGCAGACGCATGAAAGAAAACGTTGAGAGCTTTCCCCTGACGTGTCGCTTGCCACTCTACGACGTAAGACGAGCAAGTTAGAGCCGTTTTGTGCTTTTGCACCTTCGAGTTACTGTAACTCGCGAAATTCAAACTTTTGAGTTTCGACCAATGGGAGAACAAAGAAGAACAAATGATCAGTGAGTCGAGAGCTATCCAACCAACCCAAGATCGTCTCCCTACGACGCACGCTGAGCGAGTTAGGGCGATTTCTGCCTTAAAAACGCGAGAATGTCGCTTTTCGTGTTGCGTGTTTGCGTAATTAAGAAACTTTTTTATGCCAAGCGAAAGCGCACATCGAGACCTTTCAGTTGACCTATCGCACGCCGCTCTACGACGTAAGCCGAGCGAGTTAGAGCCGTTTTCTGTTTTGACCTTTGGGGTACTGTAGCGCGCGCAATTCAAACTTTTGAATTTCGAAACCTCTTAGCGCAATTCTCAGTGAGTCGAGACCTTTCCGTAGAGCCCAAGATCGCCTTCCTACGACTTGCCAACGCTGAGATCTAAGAGCGTAACAGACGCACGGATGCAAGAACGCACGGACGATAAGCTGTCGTAGGGGTTCGCCCAGCTGAGGCCGGGCGAAAAAACGGAGAATTTTGGTGAAATTTTGGCACTTCTGAGGGGTCGAGTTAATAAGCGGCCCCCTCGAATAAGCCCCCTCGAATTTCGCGTTATGACGCTTTTGTCAATTTATAGAATTTTGGCAAATTGTGGCGTATTTCTATACAATTCCACAATTGCAAACAATTTTGTTTGTGTTACAAGTTATCTGCGGTCTATGCTCTTTCCATTTCTGAAGAAATTTCACCGCTAGTCCATCAGGCGACAGAGTCGATTTTTGACATTTTTTCATTTTAATTGTAAATATCTCTAAATAGCAATATTGCCTACGCAAAGGTCACAACGTTACTATTGTGGGGACCATCTTTGTGACCATCATATTGGTCAAACAGCTCAGTTCTTGGGCAAACGGACCAGTCCATGTTGTTCAGCAACCCTGAAAATGGTATATAAGCTCAGCAGCTACTGACTCCACTCGAGCATTTACTGCCTGCGCTGCACTTTTTGTATAGTAATGAGTTACTATGACCCACATGCCACATATTGAAACTGCAACGTCATGGATTACAGACTGAAATGTACACACGAGTATAGAATGGTAAGCGTAGAACGCCCCGCATCACATCTTCATGAACTGCGACAGAGAGAGTCCACAATTAAGCAAGCATAAAAAATAGTAATGAGTTACTATTGTGGGGACCATTGTTGGGCCATCATAGTGGTCAAACAGCTCGGTTCTTGCGCAAACAGACCAGTCCATGTTGTTCAGCGACCCTGAAAATGGTATATAAGCTCAGCAGCTACTGACTCCACTCGGGCATTCACTGCCTGCGCTGCACTTTTTGTATAGTAATGTGTTACTATGACCCACATGACACACGTCAAAACTGCAACATCATGGAAGAAACATAACCTTCTACAGACTGAAATGTACACACGAGTATACAAGGGTAAGAGTAGAACACCCAGCACCACGTTAGCAATACACAGAGACAGAGAGAGTCCACAAATAAGAGTGTGTAAAATCGTAACTCATTACTATTGTATAGTAACACGTTACGCCTGGGGACGCCTGGGGACCATCTTTGCGCCTTCATATCGGTCGAATGGCTCGGTTCTCAGGCAAACGGACCAGTCCACATTGTTCAGTGACCCTGAAAATGGTATATAAGCTATGTCAGCCATGCACTGCGACAGAGAGAGTCCACAAATAAGCCAGCGTAAAACCGTACTGCGTCACTATTGTGGGGACCATCTTTGCGCTGTCACAGCGGTCGAACGGCTCGGTTCTCAGGCAAACGGACCAGTCCACGTTGTTCAGCGACCCTGAAAATGGTATATAAGCCTAACTTGTAAAAACCGACCTCCGGTCAGATTGGCCTTTTTGGCACTCCGCCGCTTGAAAAGCGAAGGAGTGCTATAGGAGTGGTAAAGCCCACAGTTAACACCAACAGGCCTGGCGCTCGCTACGAAGCACCTATGGAGCCAAATTTTTTTTTAAAAGATAGCTTATGACGACGCGCAGCGTGCTCGGGGGGGTGAAAAAATTTCGGCGGTGGAAAAATTTTGCGAAAATTCAAAAATTCAAATTTTCCGGTTCAAATAAAAAAAAGACGCCATAACTTTCGCAAAAGTGGCTCGAATTTGATGATTTTTGGATATGTTGTAGGCCTTTGGGTCCTCTACGAAGCGGGACAGGAACGGGCGCCCTAGGTGGTCCGACGCGGGAGTACGGTAGAAAATTCAAAATTTGAAATTTTTTTCCGACATTTAAAAAATCGTAACTCGAGATTGCGACGGTGAATTCTCGCAAACTCTTCTATCCGGCCTAGACAATTGTATGCCCTTTCGATCGAGACCAAAACCGCCGAGATCGGTCTTGCCGTTCGGGAGATCCGCGGTGACAAAAGTCCCGGGTCCCGAGCGGAAAATTCGGATTTTCGACTTTGAGTGGATTTTTGAGTTGGAAAGCGTGCCTTTAGCGGCAAATTGACCATCGCATCGTGTTCCGCGTTAAAAGTTGGTCTAGAAAAAGTGTCTTGACCATTTCTAGGTACCGTACCCCGGCCGCGCCGAATTTTTGAATCCCGGGGTCAAATTTTCGAAATTGAGTTTCATCTGTTCCGGGGATTTTCGATGACGCTGAACACGAATCCGGTGTTTGTTTTGCGATTTTGGACGCCTTTACCCTGATTTCGACCCCCGGCCGGCCAAAAATTGGGTCCCGGGGTCGAATTTTCAAAATCGCGTTGACAGTTGTGTCTGGGCTTTCTGACGCCGCAGAACGCGAATCCGTCGTTTGTTTGGCGATTTGCGGTGCATTTGGGCTGATTATCGCGAGGGACGGAACGCCTCTTGGAGTTTTGTTTCTGGAGGTGGAACTGTGCCGAGTGAAAGAAGAAGGATGTAGTCAGGCCCGCAGACCGAAACCGCATGATTTATTCCGTAAATCGTTCCAGATACGTGATCAAGACGAGAGGAAAGAGAGCAGGTCGCAGTACGTATGCAACGGTTGTGTCTGGGCTTTCTGACGCAGCAGAACGCCAATTCGTCCTTTGTTTGGCGATTTGCGGTGCATTTAGCCTGATTTTGGCCGAATACTCACGCTCTGTAAAATTTCGCGAAACTCTGAAAATACCGTCCGCCATTGATTTTGCTGTGCCTACAGTACGCCGTCCATTAAGACGCGCTGAGAAAGGCGTCTACGCACGCGCAGTTGAACCGAGTTATAGGAGCATCGTACTGTAGCCCTAGAGCCACCGACGCCGTCCACCCCAGCGGTGGAGCCCCCGCTGTGTAGTGTAGATAAGGCGCGCCTGTACAATTGGGGCGCCGCTGGCATTCTACATTGTGAGTGGCTATAGACAGTCAGCGGTCAGTACAGCCTGCTCCAACGCGTCACTTGTGCCCCCGTCTGCTAAAACAATCACGCGGAGTGCCTATCTGACACTCAAGGAGTGTCACGTATCACTTGTCATTATTTCGATTTGATAGCCCTGTTGGCTGTTCTCTATTCTGAGAGAACACTTTCTGGGACAACTGTTCTCTCGCAAAAGGGATACGCCCCCTACTACTACACGAGTATGGACCTGGTCTGCCTCAGCAATCCCTACGCCCTGTGCGCCTGCAGCAGCCTAGTCAGAGAGGAGATCAGGAGGTTCCTGGGAATGGGAGAGAAGAAGACGACTAGGAAGGTGGTGAAGATCGACGTCAAGGCAAAGGTCAAGGCCGTCACCGCCTCCAAGAGCAACCCGACTGATAGTTTGCAGACGGCGAGACGATACTGATTCCGCTGTTCCACTAGGATGAATGCACGCGGCACGAATGCATCCACTTAGGAAGAATGCAGGTGCGTGATCTCACTTCGATTCAATGTACGTTGTGTGATATTCACAGGCCTGCCCGACGTGCACGCATTCACGGATAAATACTAAAACAACCCGTAGAGCACGCAAAGTTGGCAATCGTCGGTTTGTTACTTGCCATAGGACCCCCCCCCTCCCCCCCTACAAGGCCGATTGGCGCTCGCCACTGTCCTTTCCTAAGTTGTGGTCCATGTCTAGGGTTGCTTCGTGTTGGTTCTGTGATGCGGCGGATTCGGAGAACGCTTCCTTTTCCACGTGCGAGAACTCAGCGAGACAAAAGGCAAAGAGAAGACGCGGCGCGACGATCCGGCGGTCCAATGTAGGCGTGGCCTTACTCGCGATCAACCAATCAGCGGAACTCGAGTAGGTAAGAGGAAGGCGACGCGGAAACAATGGAAGGCGCGAGCGAGAAAGAGAAGCGTCGTTTGATTGATGGCCGTGAGAGCGGTGGATGAACTTGGGGATCATTAGGCAGGCATAAAAGATCGGCCGGCGGACGGCGCGAGACGATCGTCAATGAGGTGCAGGAGGCAATTGAAGCGAGCGAGAAGTAGAAACAAGTGAGGCGCGACACTATATAATCCGAGTGAGGAGGGTTACGGTAGGCAGGACTTGGGCACACGCGCGACGCTGAGTGCGAGTGGTTGCAACTACAGGGGGGGGGAGGGGGGCGGGGGGGGGGGGGGGGGGGGGGGGGGGGGGGCGGGGGTATGGGGAAGCGGATGCTCATTTAAGTGCCCTGGTCACTTACCAAGGCAGGCGCGCGCCGTCGCTGCAATCCCTACACACCTTACGCGAGGTAAGGTATGTAATCTTACGCCGTTCCGTCTGTGCGCTGCGGCCTACCGATTCTGCGCGCCCGTCAGAGCGAAGGGATAGCAGTACCCAACGAGTATAACAGCGAAGACCAATTCAAAAGTTCTAAACGATGCCCCGAGTCTACAAGCGCGCCCCGGGGGGAACCTATCGCAACTGGGCCGAGGAAGATCTCCAGGATGCCTTGAAGTTGGTCAAACGAGGTGCTTTGTCCGTTCGAGACGCCGCGGAGAAATTCAAAATTTCAAAAACCACAATCTCCAATCGACTAAAAGGGTTGCACGGCGTCAGAATGGGCAAACCCACTGTGTTGTCTGAAGATGAGGAAAGGGCGTTGGTTGAAGCTTTGGCGGTCGAAAATGGCGAAATCAACTTTGAAAGTTGGCTGGAATTTCGGCGGTTTGCAAAGAGGTGGTTGGACAAAGCTAAGAAGAAGAAAAACGTTTTCAAGGTACCTAACACTATGCCATCTTTTAATACCAACGCAAACAAATCAAATTTGCACAGCACGAGTGGGCACCGAGTCAACTCTCTATGACTTGCAGAACGATTTGCCTGGAGACTACTGGGCCAGAAGCTTTTTGAAGCGGCACAATTTGAAGATTTCTCGAAAAGCGACGTCTGTCGAAGAGGGCGAGAAACGACAGGAGGAGGAGGAGACGACATTCGTCAGTGCCCCAAGTTTGAAATGGCAAAGATTATAGCAATGTTGAGCATAGAGCAAGTCACGGATTTGCGCTGCTGCATACGTACCTATTTCATGTAAAAGTGCCTAAAGGCAGAAAGATGAATATATTCCAGGTGTGAAGCATGTAAAAGCAAGAGTATCAAACGATATTCAAAATGGGTGCACGCAGTCAGTAAAAGGGGTGCACTCATTCAGATTTTACCCTCTTATTGTCTCGTGCACAGGTTATGCAAGACGGCGGGGAACCAGTTGGTGCTAAGGCGGAGGGGAGTTCATGGCGATTCCTGCAACCGCTGCTGTCAGTTGACACGGTCGATTCTGACCAGCTTCAATGCGACCCCAACGACAAGAGAGAAATTCGAGAGCATCCGCTTCTACCGCTAGTCCAGGTAGTACCGACAACAACGGAGTCGCTTTCACTCTCATGCTCAACCTTCACTCGTGCAGGGTCTACTGTTCGAATGCGACGCGGCGACTGAAAGGTTGACGGACAGCGACACCGCCCGGTCTCGGCTGACCGAGATGGTGGGCCGACTTCGGTCAGAGCTGACGCCGACGTCGGCAGAAGTCGAGCGACGACAGAGGCCGGAGCTGGACTCGCTGATGGCCGACGCTGCGCAAGTGCTGCGCAGTCAGCTGATCGAGCTTGTCAAGGTGGAGGAGCTGTGCCAAGACTTCTGCGAGAGATACTCCTGTGAGTTGTTGACCGCCTCGCCGTTGACCGATAATGGATCGCGGCAGACGAACAGACGGCGTAAGAAAGGGCCGGAACAGGAGCAGACGAAGTAGGGTACATAGACAAACGGATGGGCGCAACGTCGAACCGCATCCGACATTCGCGCCTAATACTCTAATGGAGGAATACCGTAACCTTCCTGTGTACCGTACTTAACCTTGCGCGTTGTCTGTGGCAGCCTGCATCCGGACCAAGATGAGTCAAGAAGCGCTGCTGGGCTTCAGTGCCGACAGCGACGACGACGGCGCGGCGGCGGTAGAGGGCGCCGCTTCCAGAGGCGGCGCCCTGTCGGGGCTGGGCAGCAACAATCCCCTCTCCGATGGCGGCGCTAATGGTCAGAACTCTGCCGCGCCAATCGCCACGATGACGACCGCCGCTGGAACGATCAGCGTCCCCCTGGTGCTGCAGCAGCAACAGCAGAACACGTCGGACGGCGACGCTGCTCAGGCGAAGGCGGAATTTGAGGTTGGTTGGGAATAGTGTCCCGTTACAATCGAGATAGTTGTGCGACCGTATGGTGCGCTCTGAAGGGAAGCTTGGTGGAGCTGTCGCCCAACAGTCTGCTGGCCGCTCGCCTGCTGGATCGTAGCCTCAGCTGGGATTGCCTGGACGAGGACGGCAAGACGAAACGCTCTTCCTTGCCGAGGAAGGCGGTGGACACGCTTCGTCAGTGGCTCTTCCAACACGTCACGGTACGTAACAGGAGTGACGCGCCTTAGAAAATCCCCT